>OX453283.1:10172793-10390293 GCA_949710005.1 Ricordea florida
GTTTAATTTTGAAGTTCTTATTTGAATAAAGATAGTCAACAGTATCAGTCTCGATTATTGTTATCTTTTCCCCGTCAGGATCATTAAGAAAGATCGATTGAATGTTGCGAAGAGAATATGTACCGGGTTGAATTATTATGAAGCCCCGATTCTTATCATTTAATAATGCCTGTTGGTCCTTGAAATTAATCAACTTTTTGGTCTTTAAATTGCAATCCAGGAGTTGTATCTCTCGAAGATTTTTCAGCGGGGGATCTAAATAAATCCTAGTTTCTGAATCAAACATTGTAATACTTAACATTTTTCGTGTAGCGGGAAAGTCTTTAGACTGATTTGTTTTGATTACATCATTTTCATCTTTAAATCGAGCTTAGTTCGGGTAACTCCCTTCTCCTCCCGCTGGTCGGTCGGAACATTAACGAAATAGGAACCAAGCTAATGCCCCACCAAAAACCATAAATACTATAAGATTATCTTGATGACGGGTTGAGTCAATATCAACGGATCGATCGGGCCCACCTTCCAGGAGGATATTATTTTCACGTTTCATCGAGTCTGTTTTCGTTTCATTTTTACTTTTCGAGAGAATATGCGGAAGCTTTAGCTTTGAAGACCCCAAGTTATGACTTATTCCAACTTGTTTTGCTTCAGTGTTTAGGGAATTATTTACCCCAAAATTCATATTTTCAGTGGCTTTAACCAACTTGTTATTGTATCCAACCACGCTTTCTGTATTGACAATCATATTACTCGGCATCAACCACACACCAGAAGCAATAGCTAAATCAAGACGTAATTTCGCTTCTTGTACAGCTAATTGGTACCTTTGGATAGAACTAGAAATGTCATTCTCAATCACGCTACTTTCAAATAAAGCCAAGAATTCTTGTTGTGTCTCAATCGCACCGCCGCCATTACCTACAATCGTGTTTCTAGTGTTGACTTGCGCCCCCAACACACAGTAAACAAAAGCTTCCACGGATCGATTTAATCTTCCAAGTCCAGCTTTAGTGAGTCCATAGCCGCTAGTTGGTATAAACCAAGCATACTTGTAATCGGCAAAGTCATCATTACGGATGAATGAGATTAGGTCACCCTTTTCCTTCTTACCACCATCATCAGAGAATTTACCGCCTTCACCTGGCCATTGATCCGCTTCAACATCATAGTTTCGAATCACATGAACATTTTGAAATCCTCCACCTCTTCCATGGTAGCCAGCTCCATAGTCAATGAAGATGTCGCCAAGACCATGGTTTCGCCCACCTTTCCATCTGAAATCAGAATTATTATCTATCCCGAATTCAGCGCACAATCTTTGGTAAGCAACCTTACTGTAAGGGTTGTTGTTTATGGCAAATGGCCCCGATCCTCCCTCCGGTAGGTCATCAGGGAGTGGAAGACTCAGTTCATACAATATTCTCCTTATTGTGAAATACACATGAAACTTGATGAAGCTACTCACTACTTTAGGATAGTTCAAGCTCTCAAAAGGGCTTATCCCACAACCAGATGTTGCGCACCATACTGCAAAGTTAAGTTGTTGCGGCCAATAATTCATATCGGACCCGTTTAACCATTTTCTACTCTGTTTTCCAAATTTGAATGTTACAACTTGATTGGTAAAAACATTACGCATCTTTGCGGTGAATTTCTTCGTCTCTGTTACGTGTATATCTAAAAAGGTTAGCATTTTTGTTACATTAGTTGTAAAGCCAATTCCTCCCGATGGTCGGTCAAAATTAACAGCAGGTATTGGATAAGATCGATTGGTTAATGTTAAACTCTTTGGGAAAGACGCGGATCGACCCTGAAGGGATGAACCAACTTTGGGTTTCTTTTCTAACCCTAAATCTCCCCATAACAGCGTTTTCAAATTATTAGAAAGATCATCTGTCCATGTTTTCCCAGTAGGATCATCATTAGACATTACAGTCATTCCATTAACTTTCCATTTAATATACCCCCCATATGAATCATTCACAAATGTAAATTTATCAAGGTTGGATCTTGGATATCGGGTTTTGAAATCCTCAAATAACATCTTATTCTTTTTGTTTCAGAGAATCTGGTCTTTAAATCAGAAGATTTAGAATAAGATGTAAAGTATTAATCTTCGCTTCGCGGGAGGGCTACGCCCGATTCACTAGTATTTCTAATACCCGCAAAACAATTGAACCCAACATCAGTTCTTTCATATGAAATTTTTAATGTTCTTTCCCGCTGGTTAATTCTTTTAATAGATCTGCGCAAACTTCTCTCCTTATCTGAGACATGTTTAAGTTTTTTTCTGTATCTCTCCTAAATTTTTGGCGAATTTCTAGTTTTAGTTTTTGAAACTTTTCGAATTCCGCTAAAATTATGGAAAATTCTTGATCGGAAATAACATTATCTTTCAAAGCTTTTGAAACCAAATCAGAAATGGTGTTTAATTTTGATTTTGCAATTGCGGCGGTTTGTTCGTGTTTACTTACTTTATTTGAAAGTCTTTTTGATGCATATCCAAATCCAACCGATAATCCTCCAAAAACCCCACCAACAGCCCCTAATGGTACACCAACAACAGCACCAAAACCAGTAAGGGAAGTTCCAACCCCACTTGCAGATAGTATAACTGAAAACACCCCACTACCAACACTGATTTTTGTAAATATTCCCCTAGCTCGGTTATACTTTTTTCTAACTTCCTCGTAATGTTTAATTTCCTTCTCAAGATTTTGTAGTACTTCACATGACTTTTGTAGTCTGAAATTCGCGGAATTAACGGGCAGATTAGGATAAATTCTATTGTAGTCATCCATATTATATTTTACTGATCAACAGGAAATCTTTAAATAGATACGAATGGGTTCGTTATTTAAGTCAGCCTTTCTTCCCTTTTTATCTAAAATCAACAACTCAAAGTAGTTGACTGGATTTTTGGTTTGTAAAACTCTTAAACAAGGATGATTTTGAGATGGAATAACAGCTAGTAGTTGTGAGGGTTTAAGTTTTACATTTTCACCTTCGGGTATACAACAATTGGAATATGAAGACTTTGACTCTATAAGATCACACATTAAGTAGAAAGGATTTGTATTCAACGCCTTAGGAATGTAGCTAAATAGCATTTGTATCTCTTTTACATTGGTTAAGGGTGGATCTAGATAAATTCTTGTTTTGGGAGCAAGCATATAGATAGATAGAAACGTTGTCTCATTCATTTTTTACTTAGCGCCTCTTATTTTTAAATTGCTCCACAAAATATAGAACCACAGCCATTATCAAAAGCCAAGCATTCTTACCTAAAAATCCAATAACTTCACCCGCCGTTTTGAATAGAAAGCTCACGATCGCTCCAACCATTCCAGGCAATATTTCACCTAGTTTTTTACCAAGAGTTTTAAACCCATTACCAACACCCCTGCCCAAAGTAGATAAACCCCTTGAAAGATTAGAAACTATAACTCCAATAATGGCACCCGCAGCACTCACAACTGCAAATACTGTAAAACCATACTTTTTGAATATAGCCTTTACACGATCACGCAACGACATTCGTTCCTGGATTTGCTCATTCTCACGCTCTCGGGCATCAATTTCATCATTTCTCTCAGAATATTCTTCATCTAGAGCTACTATTCGACTACTCTCCTCTGGGGTCTTCAGCGGTTTATCCACAAGGAATTTTCTCTCCTCCCTATTTTTGTTTTGTGATTCTTTTATCTTAGTGATCTCACGATAATTAGCTTCAAAAATTTCTTCTGCTTTTTTTCCTAGAGCTTTTTTAATTGTTTTTGGTAATTTTTTGTTAACGCCGCCATTCCTATCGAATAAATCATGCCATACAATTTTACTAGGATCTCTGCGCGGGATTGCAACTTGTATTTTACCCCACTCATTATATTCGAAAAGAAAATTAAGTTCAGCATTTGGAAATTTATTTAAAATATCTCTCGCCACTTTATCTTTTTCTTTTTCCATAGCACTCATCTCTATTTCTTTACTTGGTAATTGTGTATATCCTGATTTGATTTTTGGTCTAGCACCCTCCTTCTCATATTCCCTTCCGCCAAACGATGTTTCTGCCACCCCCTCATCAGGGATAATTACCCTAGTGGTGGATGATATTGGTTTCATTTCAATAGTTTCACCACCATCACCATCACCTTCATCATCATAATCTCGACTCAATAGTGGAATTTTTTCTTCTGCCATGATTTTTTTACTCATCAGTAAAGAAATCTTTAGACCCGAAGTTATTTTAAAATTAAAAAAAATGAATTACGATTTAGAGATAAGAAAGTAAAAACAAAATGTCTAATGAAAATACACAATTAACCTCAATCGAAAATTTCCGCCCTAAAGAACGTATGATTTTTTCTGATCCAATTTCAGGTGAAATTCCTGGTAGTAAACCAAAGGTTGAATTTAAACGAATTAAAATTTTTACAAAAAATGAAGATGGAACTGAAGGAGAACTTGTTATTCCAACTGGGCGCTTGTATTCTTTTGGAGTTTCCGAAAATAAGAGCTTGGAAACAAATAAAAAATCAGGATATTCTTTTCCTTTATGTTTATGGAGTTCAGATAAACCCACACCCGAAGAGGAAAAATGGATTAATGTTTTTGACGAAATAGTAGATTGTTGTATGGATCATTTGGTAGAAAAACGAGAAGAAATTGACAGGTTTGAATTGGAAAAGAATGATCTTATTAGAGGTGGTTTTAAAACCCCTCTCTATTGGAAAAAGGAAAAAATTACAAATCAAAAAGGAAAAATTTGCGGAGAGCGTAAAGTTGAAGGCAGAGGGCCAACTCTATATGCTAAGTTAATTTTCTCTAAAGACAAATTTCTTACAAAATTTTATAATGCTAGAAGTAAAGATTGTAATGAAACAATAGAGCCTGAGGATTTAATGAATAGAGGATGCCATGCGGAATGCAATATCAAAATTGAATCAATATTTATTGGTTCTTGTATTTCACTTCAGGTAAAGCTCTATGATGCGATTGTAGAACCAAACACTGAAATGAAAAGATTAGCGCCCCATAAAAAATACAATCCCGAAGTAATTATTTCTAACAGCGAATCGGCTTCTAATCTTATGGAAGATTATGAAGATTCAGATTCTGGAAGTCTTATGTGAACTCAATAAGAAATGGAATTATGTTATGTAACCCAATTACTGGTTACATAACAAAATAATGTAATATTTTACGTTAAAATAATTTACTAACTGTGTACCCCAACGCCAACATTCCTCCTCCCACGTATAACATTTCCCCCGTCTTTTGATTGTCACTTGGCCTATAATAATCTGAAAATTTTGGTTCATGCATTTGACTATACAATTCTAAAGCTTCATTTGTTTTTGAAAGATTTTCTGAGGCCTGGTATTTTTCATCTTTTTTCTTCATTTCCCAATCAATTAGTTTCTGCCTTTTTTCTTGGTATTCTGCGTAATCTTTTTGGTATTTTTCTAATGCCTTATCGTGTCGTATTTTCTCTGTATCAGTTTTATCTCCTGATAGATATTTTGCAAGATACGAACCACCAACAAAGGCGGTTGCATTTAATACTGCTCCTCCCAACATCATTGCTATTGTTGCCATTTTTAATTTGAGGTTCCTCCCTTTAGGTCGGGTTTCCTCCTTCGCTTGCTTCGCTCAGTTCGGTAAAATCTTTTGATCCTCTAAATATGTTTTTAGGTACATACTACCCGACAATACAACAACCCATTTTGCATAATTTGTAATACTTGAGGATGGGTCGTTCATAAATGATTCTTTCATCATCTTTTTAGCCACGTACCCAACTCCAGCGGCTAATCCGATAAGTACTGCAGAATCAGTAACAGTTTTCACAAGTTTGTTTTCGTTTGACATGATTTTTTACTACATCAGTAAGAAATCTTTAAATCGGCTTTCCGCTACGCGGGGAGGGCTGCGCCCGATGCCGGCCAGCTACGCTGAAATCCTTTTATCCTCCGGTCGGGATTATATCATTCCTATTTTCAGCGGATCGGGCAGAGCCCTCCCCAGAGGAGCTGGAGCTTGTCCTGCGGATATTGGTTGTGTTTTTGGGAGAGGAATATTTGAAGGACAATCGGGTATCCTATTTTTATTTTCAGTGTAAACGGTACTGGATTTTTCCCGGTATCTCATAAAAAGATCAAATGCTGTAAAACCCAATCCAACAATGGATAATACAGTTGTAAAAGATAACTCTGGAAGCCATGATTTTGATTCAACTGTTTCTTCTTCATTTTTCTCTTCTTCCCGTTTAATTTTTTGCTCCCTTTTCATCTCCCTAGCTAATGCTTCTTTCGCTTTTTTGTTATATTCCGCTAATTTCTTACCAGCAGCGACTTTTTTTGGATCTTTCTCCCTCTTTTTTGAATCTTTCTTTTGCTCCGTGGGATCCATTGTAATTTGTTCCGCAACTTCTGTTCCTCCTTCACTTCGTTCAGTTTGGTCAGACATTATTTTAAATATCATTAAGAAATCTTTAAATCATGCTTAGTAAACAGTATCAGACCCGCCTGCATCTTGCTTAGTAGACTGCTCAGTTTTGTTGGTATCCTCTTGATTTTTATGATCAGTCATACTTGCAACTTGTTGATTTTTGTTGAATTTAACGTGTTTAGCTACTTGAAATAGCCCGCTAGCAAGTGCTGCCAATCTTCCTGCTTTCAATGCTAAGAGACCTACAATGTTTGTTAGTTCACGATTAACCAAATCATCATTTTTCAAATCCTTACAAAGAGCTTCTATATCATCCACAGGAACAATATAAGAAATAACTTTAGAAACTAATTGAAGAGATGAATCTACTAATCCACCACTAATTTTCTTTCCCAATACCGCTTGATAACGATTATAATATTTTTCTACATCTTTTTCTGATAATTTTTTTACATCTCCCAGACTCATATCAACCCCTAAATATTCCTTTGTAGTTCCAAGGGATGCGAGAATGGCTAGTGATTCTTGTTTTATTTCAAGATCCTCAGATTTTACCCCAGGTTGTTCTTCTATATAATCTTCAACATTTGTCATCTTTTTGATAATACATGGGTTATTTTTAAACCGACTACGCCGGTCCGAAGGAAATCACCCCAGGGATCTCCAAATAATAATTAAATGGGTAACGCAAACTCAAACATAGCCTAGAATATTTTTCTTTTTTCAGGAGTTGAACAAACTTTTTACCTAATTCATAATCCAAATCACCGCCGTAATCCTCGAAAAACATTTTCATCCCCCTTTGCGAGGGGTTATGGAAAGTAACAACGCAGGCAACATTTTCACGGAATGGTTTTGATATCGATGTTAATTGTTGAGTTAGAACCCAAACTGATAAACCATGATGCCTTCCGGAGAATGCTAAATCTATAAACTTATTCGTTCGTTTCTTCAGATCACTCGAAACGGCGCAATCATCTAAAATTATTAGTGTATTTGAACCAGAGAATAAAGTTTGGCAATCAGTTAACAATTCATTAATCTCATCAACGTTACTTGCATCCGGGGATAATACAAAGAAACGTTTATCTCCTCGGGCAAAGTCGCGGTAAGTTTTGTTTTTGGAATAAGTCGGGCATATTAAAACAATGAATTCAAACAATTTTCGAAATGGGCCGCGGAGTTGATCAATGAGGTACTTTGTTTTCCCGCAATTTGTTGGGCCAGTTATTATACAATGAAAAGGAATTTTATCACGTAATTCTTCCATTTTTGTATCATAACTAAAGGTTTTTAAGTTAGGTTCTTCCCGCGCCGATCAGTACATGATTGATCTTAAGTTTGAATTCATAACCTCCATTAATGCATCAGCCACAACAAACATGTAACAAGTCATAATACCAGAACCAATGGCTATTCTTTTAATTTCTATTTTTATACCATCTTGTGCGTTGTTTAAGGCTAAACCCCCTCCATGAATGCTATTATCTGGGTGTGTTCTCAAATCTATCCACAAAGCAAACTTATTGCCATAAAAATCCTTTTCTTTTACCGAGTGAAGCGACCGACTGAAGGGAGGAACGGAACCTTCATTTCTCCCAAATCTCTTCTTTATCGACTCCCAAAGATCTGACGGCACCATTCCCTTTGAGTAAAAACGATTTGGAACGCCATTAACATCGACATTGATTGATGTGATGCCCGGATTGGAAAAATTCTCGGAGTCTCGTTTTCCTCCAACGTATGGTACAACAAACAAACATAATATCCCCGTAATTGACCTTCTTGGGAGATTAATGTGCTGGTTTATAACACTATCAGTGGGTCTGGATATGGTGAAAGTTTTGTGTAAAGTAACATTTTCGTAAAAGAATCCCTTACCAACCTGATAAGATGCCTGTGCCTCGCGAGCTAAGTATTCGCTTGATATACAAGAATATTCCATCTCAAGGTTTGTGATTTTGTAAGTTGGAGTCTTTGTTGTATCAGAATAAACAACAATATCCCGAACTGGAGCTAGCGTAATCTCAAATATTAGTTGATGATCTAACGCCTTTGGGTAGAAAACCCCGTGATCGTTTAGAATAGGATGATTTAGCGAGATTTGGTACTTGGTGTTATGTACTACTGCAAGGGCTACTTCTTTTGCGTCTGTGTCTACCTTATCGCCTGAATTTGACCTTAGCTTCCTCATGTTAACAGAAGAAATACCTTGCCTTAACCCATCCTCTCGTTCTTCATCCGATAAGAATAAGTCGTGGTAAGTTTGAAATAAATCGTATCTTTGAGTATCCTGTAGTGTTTCACCTCCAAAAAGAACCTTGAGTCTGGATACGAGGTTACTACCTACATTATTCACTAGGGTGTTATTTTCATGCCCCTCAACAGTCACTTTAAATACTAGGTAAACGCTTCCTGGAACAATCACTAAATTTTCAGAAAGTTTTGGAATATTTATGTAAAGCGTTTCTCCAGGATTTGCCAATGAGGGATTGAGAGTAATTCTATGCAATGTTGATTCCGCTTTCAAACCTAGTGGTACTCTCGGAATTCTGTTTGGGCTAATTTTTTCAGATACGGATGTCATATTTATTTTAAGGAAGTGAGGATTAATCTTTAAATGAGTTCAGTATTGTCGAAAAATTTAAGTCGGATATTTTATTCAACCGAAGGATATTGGAAAGGATATTCTGCAATTCCAAAATTAGCTGAGAAGTCAAAAGTAGATGAAGATGTGGCTAAACAATGGTTAGAGAAACAAGCAATTTGGCAAATCTATCTTCCAGCTCCAAAGTATATTCCTAGGCCACACTGGGCTGTGGATAAACCTAATCAGATTCACCAAGCAGATTTGTTATTTTTACCGCATGATAGAGTTGGAAGAAAAACGTATAAATACGCGTTAGTTGTGGTTGATGTTGCATCAAGATACAAAGATGCGGAACCATTAACCTCAAAAGAAAGCCGAGAAATATCAAAAGCCTTTAGAAAAATTTATTCCAGGAAGTTAAAATACCCTAAAACATTAATGGTTGATCCTGGGAAAGAATTTATGGGCGAGGTTACCAAACTTATGAATTATCATAATGTGAAAATACAGAGAAGTGAAGCCGGAAATCATAGAGCCCAAGCGTTTGTGGAAAGAGCAAACAGAGTATTAGGCGAAAAATTATTTAGCCATCAATACGCGCAAGAAATGATCAGTGATGATCGATCTAGAGTATGGGTGAAAAGATTACCTGTTATTCTAAAAACTTTGAATAATACACCAACTAGAATAACCGGTAAAGAACCAATTAAGGCTATAAAAATGAAAGAGGTTGGTATTGAACCTAAAAAATACCGTCGAGTTGCCGGTCTTGATGAGGTTAGACTGCCGCCTGGTGTTAAAGTTCGGTATTTATTGGCTCCTGGTGAACTTGAAGGAGGAGAACAAAGGCGGGCTACTGATCCTATTTGGAGTATCAAAGTTTATTATATTACTCGTAGCGTCGTTTCACCAAATCAGCCGGTTTTGTATTATTTATTGGATGGCCCTAGACGTGGATTTGTTAGGGAAGAATTACAGGTTATACCCTATGATACAGAACTCCCGCCAGATTCTGTTTTGAAGAGCCCCACCCGATAATGTCCGTAGGCAAAAGTATTTATTCCATCTTCACAAATTATTCTTTTGTCATCATCACAAGACAGCGAAACTTTGTTAACAGTTTCGGTGTAAACATCATGCAAACGGCTTCTAAATACATTCATCTGTCTCATTTGAGGCTTTTTATTGAAAAGACAATCCTTGTAATCTTCAAATCTTATGGTCTTTTTTACTACTGCCTTTTTCATTCCCTTACATTTCTTTTCTTCTTCACCTTCGTCCATCCTGTATGAGTAAAGCTTGGCCCGCAGGCCCACAAATTCCGCTATCGTTTTTCCCCCAGCCTCATCTTTGAACATATTTATGACTTTTTTGTTTACTCCTGTCTCAATACCCGATGGATGGTTTTTAGGAAAATTACTTGTATCGAACATTTCTCTTACATCCGGGGCAATGTCCTTGTAGAAATCTTCCGTTTCTATCAAATACATGAGACTGTCCGTATCTGTAAAAAGTAATTTTACCATTTCGCCGTATTTGGGTTTGATATAATTGTAGTGAAAATTGTACATTATTGTTTTACTCAAATCCAGAATGCACATGCCCAAGTAAACTGGCTTATTGAATACTAACTTTGTTTTCTTCATGTGAATGGCTACAAGATTTTCACAAAAGATAGTACGATGCTGGTAGTTAGGTTTTGATATTAATTTTTTCGCGCCTTTTTGATTTGTAACTAATTTAATGACAACCCTATTTCTAATGTTTTCCATTGTTTTACCAAAAACAGCATTGTTCATTAACTTGAAGAAATCTTTCTCAAAATCGTTATTTCCTTTAGCTCTTAGGTTGGTATTCAATTCAATGTAAGGTTTTAACCAAGCTGACTCTTCGAATGCAATTCCTCTATGAATTTTTGTAACTTTCAATCCCAATGATTGGTAAAGTTTTAGTGTTTCACGATGAACAACGTACTTTACCTTATTGTTTAGGTTTGGGATTAATTTCTCCACTTTATTAACTACAATCCTTTCTGGGGCTAAAGGATAATCATTGTGTAAATCATGAAGGTGAGTTGGGTATTCTAAATCAACCTCTAGTATACATGGGGTATTTTTCCAGTCTTTAAGATCATCATTAGACATCCATCTAAAACCGTGGGTGGGTAAAGGCCTACTCATTCCTCCTCCATACAAATTATTAGAGTCGAGATATTGAATGAACATTTTGAGTAAATTGGGATCGTAATTACTCATGTATTGGTTGTTCGCTTTCCCATATCTGGTAGAGATCATAGAGATGCCGCCCCGGATACCTTTCTCAAACATAAGAAGCATATCAACGTCGGTTAACAGCTCCAAATTCACTTTTGTGTACTTTAACGCGGCGTCCCAAGCTAGTCCTGGCGCTGTATAATAGTGGGCGGGATCCAAACCATAATTCTTTTGGCAAACATCTCTAAAGTTTTCGAATACATCCGCTAAAAGTAGTACATCCGTCTTAAGATACAAATCGTGGTATTCTCTCATCGTTTTCATTTTGAAGGTTTTCCATACATTTTGTGCGTGCTGGTAATCGCCTTCTTTTATTTCTTCGTCGTTGAGTTTAGAGTAGAATTCATCCTTTGGCGGAAGTTGGTTTGCGCCGAGTTTTTCAAATTTGTCGAACCATTCATAGGGAAATACGCCCTTTCTCAACAACAGCTTTAATTTTTTACCCTTATAGAAACTAGTTAAGTTTTTGAAAGATTCTTTTGGGAGATTAGTTACTAATTTATCAAGACTGGTTTCCATAAATTTGAATGAATCTATGAATCTAATTTCTCGCTTCACCTCAACCATCTTACCTTTTTCATTTGTAAATGTATCAACCACAATCTGTTTTGTGAAAGAAATGTACTTTTCCTCGTTATTGGGGATACAATTTACTTCACCTTCTGTTACACCAAGGTTTTTGATAAAAAGATGAGCGTCGTAACCAGATAGATTGTGAAATATTACCGGGAAATACTTTGGAACCTTGTAATTTAAGTTACATTCGCTATGGGCTGCTCCTCTGTAATTTCCTGTAAGATGGCAGTGATCTATTACCTTATCTTCCCCCAATTCTTTTTCACAAATGTGACAGTTAGTAGCAAGGTTGTGTCTTATTTTATCTTCTCCAGTCATCCTAACTTTCTTTTTGTATCTAAAATCATTGTAAATTCCCCTAATATCCGACTCTAAACTTTCTACAAATATTTGGGCAACGTCTTCATCTGGTGATTTGGCGGTGTATTGTCTAATAACAGTTTTATAATTTTCGTCAAGTACCTCCCGTTGGTCGGAAAATTTTATGAGATAACTGAATCCCGATGGCGTATGTTTTTGATATTGTTTGGTAAAACTTTTACGAAGGTCTGGTGAGCATGTATCTATTTTCTCTGTTCTGCTCTCAAAGTCTGCGTATACAACAACGGGTACTCGCATTTTTCTATTGTGATTGGTGAAATTAATAAACTTTGGGTTACCATCTTCATCCTTAGGCATAAAAATCTTGACTTCTTCATTTTTGGCACAATATTCCAGATGTTTTTCCAATGATTTTTCGGTTTGGAATGAGTTGAGGCATCTGGGGCAAAAGTACATCTTGGATTTATGCTTGCTAACTGTTGAAGCCAACAATCTACTCATATTCTTTATCCAGCAGTAGTGATTATTTTCACCTTCTGATATTAGAAGTAGATCGATTTGATAACCTTTTTCTTTTTTACTTATTCTTAGTGGGTATACACCATCTTTATCATATCCGTATACATTAATCGTGTAGTAGGGGTTTTGCTTTTCAAACCTATCAATCTGTTTTAGTGAGGTAGGAAACTCCATTCCCGACCAGTCGAAGTTCTTTGAGTTTTCTATCATTTGTTTGTTTAATCTTTCTGGATGAATTTTTTGTGTGTAAGCGGCAGAGGTTACAGCCCACTTAAAACACTCATGATCATTTTCATTCTTAACATTTATAATAGCCTTCTTTTTTGCTAATATTGGTGGTAGTGGAATGTAGGAACTTCCAACAAAAGGCTTGAAGGGGTCAATGTTTATATCAAAGTATTCCACTCGATCGAATTGCCATCCAGAACCTTGATTTTGAAACTTTCCAGCCTTTTCAAGTTGGTGATTTGTCATTGTATTGTATAATTCAGAAAAATCGGTTGACTCTGTTATGATTTCCGCATTTTTTGAATGAAAGTATCCTGAATTTTCA
Source organism: Ricordea florida (assembly GCA_949710005.1). Classification (NCBI taxonomy): domain Eukaryota; kingdom Metazoa; phylum Cnidaria; class Anthozoa; order Corallimorpharia; family Ricordeidae; genus Ricordea; species Ricordea florida. The sequence continues at coordinate 10,186,073 of OX453283.1, forward strand.
TCAATCAGCCCAGTATCTGGATTCTCTTTTGTGAATTTGCAAGTAAAGATGAACTTAATTTTGATGGGCTTTTTTTGCTCATTAATTAGATCCAAAACTTTTGGTTTTATTTTATCTATAAATGTATTTGGGTCGTACCCTCTTTGGCCATCTATCCTGTGGGTTTTCAGATATCCCCTCAATGCTGTTTGTTTTTGCTTTGGAGTTAGGCGTTTGTTTGAAATTCGTTCAGAAACCATTCTTTTTAAAGTAAATATTCTGTTAACTTTTTTCTTCAAACCATCAACTCTTTTGTTTACAGTCTTTTTGATGGGTTCAGGGATATAAGATAATAACCAATCCGCAAACTTGTTAAGCTCTTTATTTACCGTTTTTGCGACTTTGCTTGCTAAATTTTTAAGTGACGTGGGTTGTGATGTAGGTTTGAGAATGGGAATATTAATCTCGGGCACCGGTTCATCAAGAATTGGTGTCTGTTCCATTTTTAAATTAATTCTTATCTTTTAATTGCCATTTTTTCATTTTCATTTCAATTACTTTTTTTAATTTTTTGGACCTTTCATCGGTTTTGTATCAGCACAAACTCATCAGTTTCACCGAGGGGATCGCCCTCCGCTCGCACGTCTCGCTCCGCCTGTCGGCACGGCTTTTTTAATGGGTTGGTAAAATCAAATCAAAACTTTCCGGTACTTTCCCGGTACTTTCCAAAAAAATTGATTTTCATTTTCAAAATCCAAGTTGTTCTAGAACCGGATCCTTTCCGGCTTAAAAAATCAAGTTTCGGACGGGATCGGTACTTTTCCGAGACTTTCCTAAAAACTTGATTTTTCTTTCCAAAATCCAATCAAAACTTTCCCGAGACTTTCCCGATACTTTCCGAAAAAAACTTGATTTTTCTTTCCAAAATCCAAGTTCCGCCCGGGATCGGTACTTTTCCGAAAAAAACTTGATTTTTCTTTCCAAAATCCAATCAAAACTTTCCCGAGACTTTCCAAAAAAAACTTGATTTTTCTTTCCAAAATCCAATCAAAACTTTCCTGAGACTTTCCCGATACTTTCCGAAAAAAACTTGATTTTTTTTAATTTTTCGAGTCCCGGGCGGGATCGGCACTTTCCGAAAAAAACTTGATTTTTTTTTTTAATTTTTCGAGTTCCGGACGGAATCGGTACTTTCCAATACTTCCCGAAAAAAAACATGATTTTTTTTTTAATTTTTCGAGTTCCGGACGGGATCGGTACTTTTCCGATACTTTCTGAAAAAAACTTGATTTTTTTTTATTTTTTTTTGATTTGTCCTAGAACCCGCTTTTTACTACTACTCAGTGTGTACTAACTCGAGAGGTGCAGTTGCAGGACTATCAGGATCCCTATTTCGAAACTGTGACATCTTTCCCTTTACACAAGTGTCACATTCAGGCTTACCCTTCGGCTTTGTTGTTATTTTCATCCCCTCAACAACATTTTGTAGTTTAAAAACATCATGCATGTTGCAATGACCCAATATTTTGTGCCAAGTTTCCGCACTGTGCACACCATTACTGGAATCTGCATAGTTGAGGTAATACAGCTTCCCATATTTCTTCATAGCAAATTTGGTGTCACCTGGTGTACTTAGCTCAGCAGAATCTGGTGTCAAATGTATGGAATTTCCGCTATCAACGGCAGATTGAACAGAAAATATGTTCTGTTTATAACTAGGTATATATAAAGCGTCTTCAAGAAAAACTTCATAGGGAACACCCCCTACATCATGCAGAGTAACTTGTGCCCTGCCCCTGGCAGACACAACACCACATGCCCTACTGCCATCAGCTAACTCTATGTAATGATTTTTGGGTTTGAAATCATCATCAAAACGTAAAAATTTGGACTTATCATTGAGAATATGAGCAGTAGCTCCTGTATCTACCAATAAGGAATTTTCTCTTGTTACGTTAAGATAGTCTACAGTCACTTTGAACGCAAATGAAGCGCCCCTCTTATCGTCACTCACGGTTTTCGCTGTGTCCTTCTTGCGACAAACATCTGTGTCTTGGACTTGCAGTGTCTGCACCATTGGTGATTAATCTTCTTCCTTTGTTCCTTTAAGCGACATTCACTTGCTTTGTGACCAGGTTGACCGCAGGAGTAACATGGTATTTGGCCGTTCGATGCTGAATGTTTCTGTTTACAGTTCATAACAATTTGTGGCGGCATATGAGATCTTTCGGTCTCTTCATAACTCCTAAGGGCCACTTTGAATTCTTGAAACTGAATCTTGTCGTCGTGCTGCGAAACAATGGCGGAAAAGGTTTTGTATTCTACAGGTAATCCTTTCAGTACCATGGCAATCAAAAGGCTGTCGCTCACTGTCTCCCCGGCGGATTTGAGCGATGCAGCTGCTGTTTCAGCATGTAGAACATAATGTTATGCATTCGTCTTGGGCTTTCTGCAGTGAAGTTAGTTCTGTATACAATGCAGGAACACGTGGTTTGCTTTTTCCTATGTAATGGTTCCTCAATATTTGGAGGGCTCTTCTGCCATCGTCCCTCGCATCCCTCATAATTAAGGACAGGCTTCGATCGTCCAAGTACTGGATCAGTTGAGCGAAGGCATCAATGTTCTTTTCCGTTTCTGTGTCATTTAGCTCACCTTCGGCTAGGAGAACATCGTACAACTTTTGAAGTCTCATAAGTCCCAGGAATTTTACTTCCCAAAGTTCGTATTTCGTAACATCACCGTCGAACATGAGCCTTCTGCTGGGCCCATAACCTGTTGCGAGTGTGGCCATTTGTTCTTCGGTGGATTGAAGACTCCAAGATCAACTGTAACCAAACATTTATTGTTCTTCTTTTACTGACATTCGCACTGACTAGAAGTTACACGTGGCTATGAAATATATACATGGTGGCTGATGCAATACAGCCTCGATTTAATGTTAATTTGAATGACATTTCCTGTACGTAAATACTTCCGCTTTATGTAAGTTGGGTTTGCATCCAACATCCAGCTCACTTCTGTGGATGTGTCGGCTGAGGAATAACACAGTAGGAGCTATTCTTTTCAGTGAAAACAAATACATGTAAGTGGGTCAGGTATTCTGCAATTTAGCTGGAATTTCTTTTGAAATGTTTTGCTATAAAGAACAGCCTGTTAATAATATTCAAAACTTACCACATTTGCATTTATGAAATTTTATTAGAAAATTATATATTTCAAAATGTTTTTCTGAGAAATGTTATTCAAAAGTTAGCTTAATACTATTGAATAGTTAGCACATTTGTATTTTAGGAATGTTATTGGAGAATATATTTGAAAATGTTTTGCTGGAAATTATATTCAAAAGTTAGCACATTTGTATTTTATGACGAACCATAATGTGCATGTTTGTAAAACTATTGCAATAAACATTAAACTTGGTTTAAACTTATGCATTGACTGTAGTCTGATTCTGATTCCTGCCATCTTACAACAATAACAATGCCCAGGGTGGGGACTTTCATATAAAAGTGACAGGGGGTGCTTGACTTACATCTCAGAGGTCAAAAATGCGGTTTTGATACCTCTTAGGGTGTTCAGTTTCAAAAGGCCCCAAGTTGTGGCTTTCACGGTACCTTTTGGGGTAAAACTCTTGGTTTGCAACTACGAGACAAGGCAGCCATGTTGGTGGTCAACACATAAGAAATTTTTCTGCTAAATTTGCATCAAAATAGAGTTCATTTCCCAGCGGACAGAAATGCTTTTGGTCTTGACCACCAACATGGCCGCTGTGGCATCACGTGCAAACCAGCAATAAGGTTTCTACAAGATCTTGGTCCCTTTTAGGGGTTTCTTTCCAAATATCCCAATGAGCATCTCTGTCACTTTTGTAACGGAGCCCCCCCCCTGGGGTAACAATGTGCACTTCAAAATTATTCCTTCACGTGCAAGTACTTTGCACTGTCATAGTGATACTCAGGCGAGAGTAGACACGAAAAGTTTCACAACACTGTATTTTTACTTTGTAAAGTGTATCCATACTCATTTGTTCCTCGCAAAGGGAGGCTACTAATCGTGTTGCTTCTAGTCAGACCACGTGGCTCGCAAGCCCGAGTAAATCGAGCCGAGAGTTTTTATATATGTATATATATATATATATATATATATATATATATATAATAGGTATAACACCTATTTTTTTGTACTGATCTCTGTACTATTTGGAGTGTGACCTTTTATCAAGAAACCACCCACTGAAATTTTAAACTGGCCAGTCAATGTGCCCTGCAGTAGGGAAGGATACGGCCAAAGATTTTCAGAACCAATTAACTGACTGATAACGACTAATGTTCAAACTGCCCTTGTAAATGCATGGCACGTCACACAAGAGGACATTGCTTGAAAGTTAACTGCTACCACGAACTGACAATTTTAATTTCAAGCCATACCACATGCACTTGTTGAGACGTTCAATTATATGTAAATAACTTTGACTCCTTTTGTATACATTAATATAATCGCTTGCGTAAGCACTTTTTTAGAAATATGTATCAAGACCGTCACAAATGATCGAATTCCAAAATATAAACACAACTGCAAAATAATTTCATTCAAATAATTTACCACACGGTAATCGGTTTTGATGAGTTCTATACACATGATCAAGAACTTCATTGATTATCATGGTCAACACTGGAACTGGATGTGCAAATCTTGGCACCATGTCAGAGTAACGAACAGGGTATGCCAAATGTTTGAGAAGCATACAAAGTGCCTCCGTTCCATCTGCTATGCTTCGCTGATTGCAGATCACAACCTCTGGAATTTGCAGTGCTTCACCAAGCAAAGGTATATCTCTTTTTCGAACTCTAAACTCAGCTACACATTCATCATCTTCCATTTCGTCGAGGTCAAATGATTTGTACATGTTGTACGGTAAATCCAAGTTTTTAGGCTTGTACGAATTGTACAAACCCAAAAACTCTTTGTCACTTATTAATCCTTGCTCATAACTTAGAACGCTGAAATCTCTTTCTTCTGTAAAGGAGGTCATAGCAGCAAAAGAAAGAAAGAGCAAGAAACGCCGTAGTCACTGCTTGAGTGCCACGTGCTTAAAGTTGAAATTTGGCTGGCTACGGTGATGTACTCTCCCCAGAACTCAGCATCCATGACCGCCGTATTCGAGGTTGCCGTAGTGATTTGCTTAAAGTCCCTAATGAATGAATTGCAACCAGTCCAGAGCCACGCCACATATACCATAGTGTTCGAGTTTGTCAAGCAGAATATTATGATCAGAGGTATCAAAGGCCTTAGAAAGATCAAGGAAAACGCCAACGGCATGTTCATTGCAATCAAGAGCAGGGGAGATTTTTTCATATAGGTCACGTCAGCTGGGACACATGTGAGAGTTGATAAGAACCACTGTCAGCCACGAGTTGCTTTTTAACTCGTGGATACACGAAGCGTATTCTCGGTGAGTGCTCACGTGATCAGTAATGTAGCAATGGTTACTACGCCGCCATTTTGGTGTACAGGTCAGGTAAACAAATCTACGTGCGATCCTTTGTTGGACAAGAAAATTGCAAGGTTTCACAATGGTTTTATGTATGGTGCTCAGATGCTTGGTGCGAAGTGGTCGAGATAAGAATGTTTCTTTCTTTCGAGTGCCTGCCGTTGTTAAAGATAGAGGGGAACAGAAGGAAGAGCTTTCGCATGAGCGACAAATTTTTTTTTCCGCATTTACATTACAAAGCATTACTCAATTACAATACATTGCCTTGACATTTAGTTACGTTTAACTCTAACTCTGCCTATCTAACCCTAACCCTAACCCAACCTGTCTAACCCTAACGCCGACCCTAACCCAACCCATGTAACCCTAACCCAGCCCTTCCCTAGCCCATTTCTTAACCCAACACGCAACCATATTACATTCATCCTGACTTACTATTTAATGCACTCAGCGTGGAGGAGAAGACAGCCCTAGGTGGAGTAATCTTTCCTCAGAACGAATTTAAGAAAAAGTGCCGCATGGAAGCTGAGTTGAAACAGAGTTAAGAAATATTTTCAATTCGATATTTGGGGGATATCTTATCCCTGAAGTCATGAAGAGTGATTGCTCTAGAGTGAAGCTTGTTTGTATAAATATAATGACGCATACAGAGAAGAGTGTAGTTAAATTTTAAGTTAAGATTTTCTCATGTTCACTGGACGTGATTCCAAACAAAGTTTGTTCAATTGTAGGGGAGAAGTATGTGTTGTTCGAGTCGTTAAACCACTGAATTACACTTCGTATAAACTTTTTTGTAAAATGACAGTGGATGAATGTATGGTCTATGAGCCATGTCCAATACTGGCCATGAAATCCCGGGTTTCTACACTTCATTCTCCTTCCACACTTCTTAATGTATAGAAGCATGGAAAGCTATGACAAACTAGGGATTATCATGACCTTTTCCCCAGTCATTCTACGCTTGTCATTCTTTACTTAGTTCTACACTTCTCAAGTATGGAAGTGTAGAATACTCTGACAAACTAGGGATTATCGTGACCTTTTCCCCAGTCATTCTACCCTTGTCATTCTTTACTTAGTTCTACACTTCTCAAGTATGGAAGTGTAGAATACTCTGACAAACTAGGGATTATCGTGACCTTTTCCCCAGTCATTCTACCCTTGTCATTCTTTACTTAGTTCTACACTTCTCAAGTATGGAAGTGTAGAATACTCTGACAAACTAGGGATTATCATGACCTTTTCCCCAGTCATTCTACCCTTGTCATTCTTTACTTAGTTCTACACTTCTCAAGTATGGAAGTGTAGAATACTCTGACAAACTAGGGATTATCGTGACCTTTTCCCCAGTCATTCTACCCTTGTCATTCTTTACTTAGTTCTACACTTCTCAAGTATGGAAGTGTAGAATACTCTGACAAACTAGGGATTATCGTGACCTTTTCCCCAGTCATTCTACCCTTGTCATTCTTTACTTAGTTCTACACTTCTCAAGTATGGAAGTGTAGAATACTCTGACAAACTAGGGATTATCATGACCTTTTCCCCAGTCATTCTACCCTTGTCATTCTTTACTTAGTTCTACACTTCTCAAGTATGGAAGTGTAGAATACTCTGACAAACTAGGGATTATCGTGACCTTTTCCCCAGTCATTCTACCCTTGTCATTCTTTACTTAGTTCTACACTTCTCAAGTATGGAAGTGCAGAATACTCTGACAAACTAGGGATTATCATGACCTTTTCCCCAGTCATTCTACCCTTGTCATTCTTTACTTAGTTCTACACTTCTCAAGTATGGAAGTGTAGAATACTCTGACAAACTAGGGATTATCGTGACCTTTTCCCCAGTCATTCTACCCTTGTCATTCTTTACTTAGTTCTACACTTCTCAAGTATGGAAGTGTAGAATACTCTGACAAACTAGGGATTATTGTGACCTTTTCCCCAGTCATTCTACCCTTGTCATTCTTTACTTAGTTCTACACTTCTCAAGTATGGAAGTGTAGAATACTCTGACAAACTAGGGATTATCGTGACCTTTTCCCCAGTCATTCTACCCTTGTCATTCTTTACTTAGTTCTACACTTCTCAAGTATGGAAGTGTAGAATACTCTGACAAACTAGGGATTATTGTGACCTTTTCCCCAGTCATTCTACCCTTGTCATTCTTTACTTAGTTCTACACTTCTCAAGTATGGAAGTGCAGAATACTCTGACAAACTAGGGACAAACAAATCTTGTGGCCGCCATGACCGGTGACCGCTGACTATTCTGCCTGTATACTGAAAGAAGTTAATCCTGGTAATTGCTATGATTCATAATAGGCTTCGACATTACATTCGTATATCCATATTTAGAGTTGAACTGGTCACTTGGTGGAACAGATAGAAGGTTCATCTGTGGATCACCTAGTGGTGGTCACTTTTATTTTGACAGGTAACTGTGATCAATGGTACAAACCCCTGTCCTTGTCTGATCCGTGCCTCCACTGCAGCTCTCCCTGTCTGTGACTTTTTAGATACTCTAGACACAGTGGCTTTGAGTGATGTCTTACCCTATTATTACCCTTGTTATATCTTTCTTACCTTGGGGTGTTTCCATTGTGATGACATCATCAAATGGACTTTGAAGCAAGTCATTGTCACTGCCTGTTACATCAATAAAAAACTACTTCCTCTAAAATCTTTGTTTCTGATCATGTTAACCACATTTAATTTTTAGCATTACAGTATATACATGAAATAAATTTAGTAGCATGCTTGTGAAGTTCAAAAACTAACTCTTTAACCCTTTAATGCCCAATGTTGATTTTACCGACGTTTCTGGGTCATAAAGATAATTTTACAAGTGCTTGTCAGTGGGAGAACATTACAGCATAACTGGCTTATACTGTACCTTTTTCTGTATGAAAGTATCAGCCCTATGTACAATTGTAATATGATTGCACATTAACATGAAAGTGTGCCATCAAGTTAGTTTACATGGGATTTTAAGGATTTGTTAGTTGTATGTATACTATTTTTGCATCCAATCGCAGTATGAAGACTATATATTACTTACCACCAATAGCATATTCAGCTCTTGGGCTGGTATACTCTGCACGAGGAACTAAATAAAAAAAATTGTGTGAATTTTAGGATATTATCCAGCAGTACCCGTATGGAATGGGCAGCGCTGTTGCAGCAAAGGGAACCTTTACATGTTGAATAGGTTTGAATAACAGGTGTAAGTATGCTAAATTACTTTTTGTAGTACTAATTTATAATTTAAAACTGTTAATGTAGAAATATAAACATCCCCTTTATTGAATGGGTACCCCCTTCCATTGGTTAGCATTTTTTCAATTTTTGAAAACCAAAAGCCTTAAAGGGTTTTGTTGTGTTTGTAAATACAGGGGAAGCTGCAAATAAATATATACACACACACACATGATTTACATATTTTGTGGTAACCTATGTATATTTTGAGTACATTCAGTATAGACAAGTGTACATCTACTAGCTTATATACAATGCATTCAGTAGAGGGCTTAACCTCCTTCAATAATGATAACAGTGCTGACTTTTCTGGTGAAAAAGAGTACAATAAAGAATTCCAGAGTGTCTATCTTTTGACAATATGTGAAAAAACTTTCAATCAAATCTTGTACTCATAGTCATTATCTTCCTCGAATCTGAAGATCTCTAATTTAAAACATGTGACCAAGTTTTCCATTCAACATACTTGTTTCCAACTTTTGATTGTTTCGTTATAAAAATAAAAAATTTCGTGAACAGATGAAATGACCAGAAAAGAAATTTGTAGCATTGGCAGGTGTTGTGCCTCAACGAACTAAGGTGTCAGTTATATCCCCATAAGCCTCTTACTGGGAAGTACCCCCAACCTCTTTTCCCAGGGCAGGGATAGGAGCAAATACAGTATGGCTTACCTTCAGGTGTATCCAAAATTATGACTTCATCATAGCTGCTTCTTCTACTGCTGTCTGTCAGATTGCACAACAAAGCAGTTATCACGATTGTTGCCAACTTTTTTCATAAAGCAATCCAGCTTGAGGTTATGTTATGAGTAAATTAATAATACACAACCAGCAGCAGGGAACACATTGAATTAAGATTTGACACTTCTTTACCAAAGTGTGTGTAAAAGTTGACCATCAGGTGCAGTGCGGTTTCTTAGTACAGCACGCTGCTCCTTCCTTCTAGATGCCTCTGTTGTGGAATGGTGACATTCTTAAAATATAGACGGGAGCTACAGGAAAATGGGCTTTGTTGAGAATTAAAAACAGTAAGAGTGACAAGAAAACACGGGGAAAATATGCCAGAATCAAGGTATAAGATGGTCACATGATTGTGCACACTTGATTGACGCCACTCGCACTAATGTTCAAAGAGATTGGCACAGTGTGCTCAACCCAAATTTATACACGGTACTTTCTGACTTGAAACATGTAAGGTTAAGGTAACATCACTGACCATTTATGAGTTTTAGTTTGTTTTCTGTAGAATTTTGTAAAATCTTGTATGAAGGGTTTGAAGTGTCTTATGTTTTTAAGATATCTTTTTAAACAAAAAAAATCTACTTTGAAATGCAGAAAAAAAATGTGGATCTGCATGGAGTGTTAGTTCTGTCTACCTTTATGAAATATTTAAATGCATGTGACTGATTTGAGCATAAACTTACCACTGGTGCTAGTAGGCTGGGACATGGGTTCTGCCAGGGCAGTGAGGTATCTCCTTGTTGATGCTTTTGAAAGAGAGGTGCATTTTTTAATACACTGTACAACATTACATTGCAGGAGCTCCTTCAGTTCCTTGTAGAACTGGTCATAGATAATCATGTATTCTTATGCCATTTAAAGGGAATTGTCATTTGTGACGTTAAATGTTTGTTAATTTGGGTGAAGCATTGCAGTAAATAGGTTTCCCTGTCTGCACAAGGATACTTATTCACAATGTACGACTGTTTTCATCAACTAGGGATCGAAATTCCTTGGCACTGCTTGTTCAGGGAGTAATCAGTATGAAGGTAATTCTCTGTCACGAAGAATATTCTAGATTGTTTCTTTGTTCAATTTAAATGCTTTGGGATAATAACTAAAATTTTTTCTTCCTTTTACGCCCACTTGTTGGTAGAGGCAAAGAGGATAGCAAAAGCTCATCAGTTCCAGAAGAAATGGTTACAGAAGGAGTCAGAGTCATAGCAACATCAGTGCCACTACTGTGACTAGAAGAGGCATTTGGTGCAGCAGTGTTGGAATTAATATTCATTTGTGGCAGAGTCAGAACAGGAACCTGGCTAGTTGAGGCAGAGGCTGTAGCTGCTGTTACTGTTGAGGTGGAGGAGGTGACAGAGGTTCTAAGGTTCAGTGCACTCTGTGAAGCTACTCTAGAGATAGTGCCTGTAGCTACAACTGAGCCAGAACTGGAACCAGAGCGGTCTGTTAGGGTGAAATTGAACGTGTTATTAAAATACATGTCCAAGTCATGTTAATTGCAACAGTTACTGCTTGTGATTTATATTAAATGCACTGGTTAATGTTGCTGCATTATACTGCATTCACACCAAACCTCAAGCATGTTTAAAATGTATTTAACTGAACAAGATTTTGAATCTGGACATTCAATACTTTTTCAAATCCATAGACAAACCTTATATTGGGATTTCAATCAATTTAAGATGATTGTCGATAATTCCTCGCGAAGCGAGGCCGAAGGCCGAGCGTAGCGAGGTTACTAATCGTGTCGCTTCTGGTCAGACCACGTGGCTCGCAAGCCCGAGTAAATCGAGCCGAGAGTTCTTATATATGTATATATATATATATATATATATTTATATATATATCTATATTTTAAAGGTGTCCGTTCGCAGGCCAGGTTACCTGGCAATAGTAGCGTATTTGAGAACTCCTGAATTTCCGCCATTTCGAATGCGGTGATGCCTTTTTGAAAGAAATGTAAATTTTGTGGAAACGGATTTCACTCGTCCTGGAAGTGTATCCCAGCAAGATGATCTCCGAGATATTCAAGAAAGAGTAGCCCGAGATCGTCGCCGAGTAAGTTCGAACACCGTGAAAATCAACACAAGGAAAGCACGACTCAAAGCAGGGAAAGAGTACGACAGCAGGGCGAATAACAACAGACATCCGTCATCGCAGCAAAGACAAAAACTGCTCGCTCTAGAAAAAGGCAAACGAAACAGCAGGGAAAAGGACCAGGAATTCAACCAAGTTAGTTTTGAATTTGAATGTGTTATTGATAGAAATACAGAACAGGAGTGAACGATTACATAACGAAATATATTAGCGTACTAAATTTAGCAAAACGGCTTAGAAGGGAAACCGAGTAGAAACAACTACAACGATTGGAGATGTCTCTGGAAAATAATTATATTAGTCTAAAAACGGAATAGGAAGACGACCAACAGATTACAAGAGAATGTAAGTAGGTATTTTTCATAATAAAGCGATAGCGTTTCCATTTTGAAGAAATTCCCAACACAGAGAGTTGCAGTTGTTATAACAATCATTTACAACGATGTGATCTGATATCATTGCAACAGTGAAAATATTGTAAATTTTCTTGATCTAGCAGCTATGTTTAGCATTTTCAACAGAATATATACCCAGTGTCACTATAAAGTACTGGTTCTGCAATATCATCAGTGATCATTGCGATCATTTGAAAATAAAGCAAATGTTATAACTTACTTCTGAGTAGTATTTCTCTTTGCTATATATATGTATGTATTCTCTGATTGAAAGGTTTCAATAATATTACGTATAGACAACAAGTTTCATAGCCTTTTCACAATGGGTCAGTTTTACCTTAGAGTTCAATGACCCCCCCCCCCCCCCCGATAATATTGCAATCTAGAAACCTGGCCATTTCCCACAAATAAAATGTTAATTCAAGCCTTAATTAACATATTAACCTTGTTACTTTCTGTTGTTTACTTCATTTTTATGATGTCAAATATCAATATTTAATAACAACCACAACATACAGTTAACATTTTACATCGGAAAAACTATATAAAGAAGAAAATAAATTTTGTAATGCCAAAATGTTTATGATCTTTCTCATATATTCATTGCAAGTGTGCTGTATGTAGTAACAAGTGTTTCAAGTTTTCTAAATGCCCTATCTTTTCAATAATGATTTTCCACACAAACTTTATAGACAAATGACCGCACTAGATTTCAAGCCTTTAAGAAGAAATGGTATTGTTTGGAGCTGTTTTGATTACTACCACCTCTGATGGAAAGCCTTTTAAGAAGATTTTTGTGTTGCTTGCAGTAATAGAGTAACAATACCTTTACGAAGGTTAGGGCATGCATCCCACCCCATAAAAATATATTATGTTAAACGTAAAAAATATAACAATAGTAATAATAATAATATCAATACCAGTAATAATAATAGTAATGATAATAATAATGATAATAATATAATGATAGTGCTTCTCATTACTATATGTCATTGGTTACAGTTCAATACATCTGGCTGCCATGACTTTTTCGATGAAATGCCATCCTTATATTAAATCTTTCTTCTGCAGTTTTTATAATAGAAATTTGCATATATTCAAAATAATATAACCTTCTCTTGTTGGGTATGGATATTTTGCCTGTTTCTGTAACAGCACAATTAAACTTTCATGTGGTATATACTTTTAACTGATTGATGTCGATTTCACATTATTTTTTTACAGGAGTACGTAGTGCAGCAATCTTTTTCAACATATTAAGATTTCAATAACTCTTTATTTCATGTATTGTTTTTATGATATGACCTAAAAATAGAACAAACACATACTATACAGTCGGCACTCACTATTACCAAACCTTTATTCAAAGTTGTTGTAGAATCCAATTGTTTTATCCCCATTTTTTATGTAATGACATTGTATCTCACACTTCTGTTGATATGGCATCTCTTTTGAGGGAAGAGGAATTTTCTTATCTACCACTGAGAGTACCATTGCAACTGAAGAGAGTGCACAAATTGAAACATGCACTATTCATAATGCTGTCAATTGTGGTTACCTAGGAATGAAATAATGACTGCAGTAGACAATAAAATATCTAATCAGAAGATTCTTCTTACAATGAAACTCATCCAATTATAACCAAAAAACATAAACAAAAAATAATTGGAGCATTCAACTCATCCTCAGTGTAAGAACATATTGTGTTTAAAAGGGATGTACAACAAAGGAGACAAAGCAGTAGAGACTAAGAAAATAAAACTAAAAAAAAACAGGTTTTTACACCATGGTAAACACAAGCATTCATATCAACTCTTCAAGATTTCACCTGCAAAAGATTTACAATCATTTTCAATTTGTGTTAAGTGAATATTATTGTGGTAATTCATCGACTCTGTATTCCCTGTGAAGATAATAAATAATTTTACTTCTATTCCCTCTGGTGCAATCTCAGTGGCAGTGAAAGAACTAAATGAAGGTCAATTTTTAAGCACTGTGTTGACCGGTATACTGGTCATGTAATTTTCACCAGGTGTCACTAATTTTGTACCAAACATAGCATAACAAATAAAATAATGGGGATTACGCTGATATAAAAAATATAAAATAAAATATAAAAGCATTGTGACTTCTTCAAAAACTAGCTTCGCGAGGTTTTTGCGGGAGTCGTATTTCTAGTATGATTTACTATTGTGGTAACAAAGGACCAGTGTAACAGAATCACAGTACCTGGCTTCCAGTGAAAAAAAATTTTCTTTTTGGCCCCTTTGTAACATTCCATAATTTCAACTCCACTCGGGAAATGGTTCCTGAACACAACAGCCATTGAGTGACCCCTTGAGTATGATGAAAGAAACCTCAAGCTAAAAAGGAATTATTGCGGGAGTAAAAAAAAGGATTGAAGTATGTAGGAAGGAGTTTGGCCTTCTCAACCCTATATTACTCAGACAGTACATTCACTAGCAAATTATGAGCAGATGTGTCGGTACCATGCGTTAGTTTGGGAAATACGAGACAGCACATTTCTCACTTTTGGTTTTACACAATCTGGCGGACTCAGAGATGGCAAAAACAGCACAGGTATCAGTTGTCGAAAAAGCTGATTTCGTGCGAGATATACACACACAGATGATGCAGTTTTAATGCATATTCCAGTATTGACTCTCATGCCAAACCCCATGTACATGCAAATGTAAGCAATACGATGCGAGGAAAAAAGAAGCGAGAGAGAACTTACCAAGAGAGATCAATCCCTGCTAACGTGGGAAAGCTTGCGATGAGAAGGCTCTTGATGTCCTCCCCTGAATGATTTTTTGTGAAGGCACTCTGTTTCACGCGGCCGGCTTCCTTCAACTTCTTAAACTGGCTGTTGTTTGGAGCAGCCTTGGGTTGCCTTTCCAAATGGACAAATGTCCTAACAAATGCCCTCTTGGAATATTCTACCTATGATCCATGATCGCATTCTTTGCTAGAGCTCATGCTATCTCTGTTCACCATGATAAGTTGATGACGCCCAAGAATGAACTTGTGTCTGCAAATTGGTACATGTCAGGTACTTCTACAAAGAGTCGTTTGTTTCCCGAGAGTATCATTTTTCACACATTTATGCGAGCTTCCAGTGAGCTGAAGGCCCATGTGAGCATTATTGGCCCCCGAAGGCATCACTGGTCAACATTACAGTCCCTGTTTAATACAACCTGTGATTTACAGTATCAGCATTGATATACTCCTCTGAGATTATTTTACGCTATTAAATTACTTTGCAGGTTTACATGTACAATGAATTGCAGTATGAATTATAGCCCGAAACAAAGAGTGTGTCTTGATCGACTAGTCGTGTACCACCTTAGGAGCCCAAAGTAAAAATCATTATGCCCTGACCATGTTTAAAAGCTGTTTTTAAATGTTTAACAATGTTTGCCGAGCGCAAATTAGAGAGCATGTTTAACTTCAATTAAACCCTGCTAAAAAAACTGTGTTCCGGTTTTCTGTTACTAGTAATGGTTTTCATTTTCCAAAACCTGGTGTAAATGGGGGTGAATGGAGTATCAAGACTAAAAAAGTTTTGCTACATGGCTGAATCGCTGTCTTGATTGCTTGGGACCTCCCATGAAAGTTCTCTATAAATGAGCATATCAGATTCCCGTCAGATCTACAACCAGTTTCAAAAGGGGTTGAGACACTAGACCTTTTTTTGTTACTTTCGAGATTGTAGAATATTTAGAAATCTTTCACCCCCCTCCCCCATCTCAATGTTGTTAACCTGCAGCATGACATTGAGTTGGTTAAGCAACAACTTTGAAAGGGGGGTGGGGGGTCGGAATCGGAAATTGTTACTTCGTTTTCAATTTTTGGCACAATTTTAAAGGGAACGGCATATTTTACGGAGAGTGTCTCAACCATTTTGAAAGTGGTTGTCTGAGTACTTGAAACCGTTAAAACTGTCTTTTATGACCTAATCAAGTCATGAAATTTACAGCACTTTTTCTTTGCAATGCATCGCTCTAAACAATATGAATTTCTTTTCTCTAACTCTCGCGGTTTGGAACTTTCACAGGAAAGAAGTGGATTTTTTGCACTTCTGTCTTTGATGTAATTAGCGCTAATTGACTGCTAAAGGGGAGGAGTAAGGAAAATGCCAGAAAGCTGCTAAATAAAGCAAAGTCCACTGCCTTTTTTATTTGTTTGGCTTGACGTGAAGTTAGTACGTCAATGTACAGTGTTAAAAGTTGTCAAACATTATTTTACTGTACTGGTTGGTGCAGAAGGCGTTGCCCAATTTCAGAGATAACACTTTCTTACGTCAATGCAACGAATGGAACATAGATTGAAATGATAAGTTATTTTTCATAAAAGTAATAACTATCGGTACTAGAAGGAAATTAGCTCAATTGACTGGTTTGTGATCACTTTACCTTAACATATGTTTTAAATATTATATTTCTCACAAACTTCTCAGAAATATCTTTTGTTAGTCTCAGTGGTCTCTTTCTAAATGATTTCCGGTGGTCGCAACAAGTAATCCAGTGGAATGATTTTCTTCTAATGCTTGAGGGACAAATTGTACATCTACCTGCTCCAAGGACTCATTATGCTAGAGACATTGTCTTTGACAAAGACACTCCTATATTTTGCACAGGAAAACAGCCCATTATTTACATTAAGAATGGCGTGATTGATGAACGGGAAACGGAAATGATGGCGGTGCGCTGGAAAATTTTTCATTTTAACGTAAGAATAGAAGAACGAAACCAGAAGGAAATCCCCAAATGTCCGAAATGTTTTGCCTCTCTCATTTTAAACTGAACTGACTTATTAGAAACATTTATTTTTACTAAGGGCTGGTTCACACTTTGACATAAGCATAAGCATAAGCATAAACATAAGCATAAGAAAAATATGTGTGAACCGGGGTTACATAAGCATAAGCACAAGCATAGGAAAATGAAAAAAGTTTCATTCCTTGTGCTTCTGCTTATGCTTATGCTTATGTAACCCCGGTTCACACATATTTTTCTTATGCTTATGTTTATGCTTATGCTTATGTTTATGCTTATGCTTATGCTTGTGTCAAAGTGTGAACCAGCCCTAAGCCTTGTGCAATTAATTAAACATCACCTACCGGATCTCACGGTCTACACGCTCTACACGGTCTACACAATACAGGTCAAAAGATAAGTTCTCTTTAATAACAGAATGTAGACCATGCTAATCATGTAGACCGTTGGGAAATCTTATGTAAAATATGTTAGGCGGTTTACTCTTTCCCAAATGTATTGAGTTAAGTTCCTCTTGCAATTACATATTTTACATGGTGATATTAAGAAAGAATTGAGTTATTAGAAGCTTGAAACGTTTTTGAAAGTGTTGCCTAGTAACTACTCGCAAATTGAGCACTAGTGCGTGACAAAGTGCGTTTATTACAATGGTTTACAGCAGTGGTAGTAATCGAAAACTTCTAAATAATGATAACGTCAGTATTTTGTTCGCTTTCCCTTATGTTTTCTTATCAGTTGTAAGCGTTTGTTCATCGAAGCGATTGTCTTGTCAACTACATCGCTTTCCATACCGTAAAGAGTGCATTTCACTCTTTCTGAAAATTGTTCATAAGTTTCGTATGTTATATAATTTCGTATGGCCTGTCTTTTCAATTCCCGTTTAACTATATTAAATATATTTTCAATGGGATTAAAATCGGGTGATCTTGGTGGTATAGTGAATAATTCCGCCCTCATAGCTTTAAGAGCTTGGCATGCCTTTGCGCAGTTTAAAACTGGACAATTATTGTGTACGAATAACTTTGAATTACGCTTTCCGCTCTTCCTTAATATTTTACGAAAGTTTCTACGAATGAAATCAGCAATGTAATCTCCATCTAATTTTTGGTATTGTTCACAAAAAATAACACCTTTCCTGTATGAAATTACTACAATCATATTAACAGTTCTACCGCCTGATCCCGTGTGTGAACCTTTAGCTACACGCCCCGGATCAAGTCCTTCGTTTCTTTTTCGTCATATTTTCGAGTGCGGTGATCTCGCATCGTCCACCGGGTTCTTTTTGTACCAGAAGCTTACACCATCCAGGTAAAAAGATACCTTATGCTTCCAGAAATCGTCTTCAAACCTTGCCTGTACTCCTCGTGCAAACTGAACCCTTTTCGCGCGATCGACGGAACTCAAAATCCCTTTTCTTCTTGCTCCACAAAACTTATAGCCCATACGCTTTAAGGCTCTATTGAACGTGATGAGTGACACATGTTCCAGTCCACATTGTGCTCTTAACCGATGGCATGAAAAGTTACCTTGTATTTTGTGCAGTCTTCCTATGTTTCTTCGAATGACTCTTTCGTCTCGTGATGAGATTTTGCGGGGTCTACCGGATGGTTTCCTCTTCTCCTTATTCTTGCTGGGCTTTAAACAGCGGTAAACAGTTGCTCGTGAAACTTTCCATCTTTTCGTTATTTCTTTAACTGTTAGGAAACTGTTGTTACACAGTGGTGTGTAAACGATCGAAATGATTTATTATGCAAGAAGCTACATTATACATACTAATCAGTTATACATAATGCGTGCCATTGTGATGGTATGTGCTGATGCATATAATTGCATGTGCATATTACTACATGTGCAACACCCTTCCCCTTTTGAAAGAAACAAAACAAAAAAAAATAATAAAAATAATAATAATAACGGTGATCATGAGACGTTCGGTCAATGTTACTGTTCAATGTTCAATATTCGGTCAATGTTAATGTTCATTTAACTGGTCTGAGAGAGTGCACAATGTTCATAACATAGTCTTTAAACTTAGAAGGCATATTTCTACGCCTTGTCGATCTCCGTTGTGTGACACGAGATTGTGTGGGTTCTAGATCCAGCGCCCCCGGTTCTGGTTGGTCCGCCTGTTGGTTTTGCTCTACGGCTGTTTGGTCCATCTGTTGGTTTTGTTCTGCGACCGGTTGGTCCATCTGTTGGTTTTGTTCTGCGATCGGTTGGGTTGATTGTTGGCCTTGTTCCGTTGGCACGTCGTCTGCCCCAGTCAAGGATGCTGTTTCCAAATCGGCCCGCTCTGCTTGATAGTGATGAACAGGCTTCGTGTGGGCTTTCCTGATCTGACTGTGGTTTCGACAAATCGGCCCCAATGGGGTGCTTAGCAGGCAAGCCCTTGGAGCTGGGTTTCCGACTACTTCGCCGTAAATCCATGGTTTGTGTTTATTCTTGGGGTTAGGCTTTACAAATACTTTCTCCCCTGGTGAGAACTCCCTCTGTAGCGTTGATGCCTTCTTGTCATACTGCATCTTCGATCGCTGTCTTCTTCCTACAATATCCTGCACCACCACTCTTGGCGAGGCTGTTTGCGGTCGAAGTTGACTTGTAGCCATGGGAATAAGGTCACGTAGCCTTCGGGACATAAGTCTCTGCGCTGGTGAGTAGGCATGTCCTTGCTGAGGAGTGTTCCTATAGGCCAAGAGGGCAAGATATGGGTCTTCATGACGTGACTTCTTCAGGATATTCTTAGCGATTTTTACAACGGATTCCGCTTTCCCATTACCGCGGCTGTAGTATGGAGATGACTTGACAAGGTTGAAGCCGTAATCCCGGGCGAATCGCGAGTACTCGTAGCTATCAAATTGCGGCCCATTGTCGCTAATGCACTCGTCCGGGATGCCATGACGGGCAAACATAACAAGGTGTCGATTGCTGGTGCACTTCCTTTCCAGCTTTTGGCTTGCTTGTGTAGTTCACCTGTTCTTGATTGCCTCGAGCGGTCTTCATCAATTGGTTGGCGTAGGTAGTGGCTTCAAAGCATTTCGCGGTTTCGACCACTTCTTTCAAGGTAACCTTTGTTTGTGACACGTCACGATGCCTGTGCCCTTTACCGATCAGTTTGACGCGAAGCGTTTCGGACGCTAAACCAGCAATGAACTGGTCTCTCATGAGTTCGTCCGCAAAGTTCTCATACTCGCATTCTGCGCCCTGGTTACGGACTCTTGTTTCCCACGAAGCAATCGACTCGCTCTCGTTCTGAATGAGGCCGAGGAATTTCTGTTGTTCGCCAGAAACCCCGATACTAGCGCCATAGAATTCTTTTAACGCAGCAACAACCAAGTGAGGTTTCTTCTGATTCTCCTCGGACAGCCCCAAGCTGTACTTGTATATCGACCTCGCTGCTGGAGAAAGGGATGCTCGTAGACAAGCCGTCGCTTTGTCCGGTTTAGTCCATTTCTCCGCGTCACTTTCCTTCGCTGGGTCGTACCAGTTGTGCATAACACAATAATCCACTAAATCTTCGATGTACACTTCCATGTCATGTTTATCGTCACCCGTCGTTTTAAGAGACGGGAATGGAGAGCTTGGCGAAGCCATGATGCTTTAGAATGCTTTAAAAAAACCGGCTTAAACCGCCACCGCTGCCACCATGTTACACAGTGGTGTGTAAACGATCGAAATGATTTATTATTCAAGAAGCTACATTATACATACTAATCAGTTATACATAGTGCGTGCCATTGTGATGGTATGTGCTGATGCATATAATTGCATGTGCTGATGCATATAATTGCATGTGCATATTACTACATGTGCAACACTGTCTTCCTTTAGAAACTTTACAAGAGCCTTTGTTTTAGCATCTATTTCACTGTTGAAAACCATCTTGATCGCGTTTTTTTTCTCCACCTAATTATTCTTGCGTCATAAACACAAATTCGAAAATCAAATGTTTTAGAACCTCTCTTATTCCTTTATATGGCTCTGCTTGGATTTATTTATTGTTAGTACCTTGAAAAAAAATTATTCCTTTTTGTTTTGGTGTATTTTAAAGCTGCTTTCAGTGAATACCCTTTTCATGCTAGCTTGTTAAAAATATCACCCCATGAGACAACCAGTTTCAAAAGGGGTTGAGACACTAGACCTTTTTTTGGTACTTTCGAGATTGTAAAATATTTAGAAATCTTTCACCCCCCTCCCCCATCTCAATGTTGTTAACCTGCAGCATGACATTGAGTTGGTTAAGCAACAACTTTGAAAGGGGGGTGGGGGGTCGGAATTGGAAATTGTTACTTCGTTTTCAATTTTTGGCGCAATTTTAAAGGGAACAGCATATTTTACGGAGAGTGTCTCAACCATTTTGAAAGTGGTTGTAGCTTCTTGTTGTTCAAACTCAGGGACCAATTTATCCAAAAACAATGTTTCTGCAACTATGTTTGCTAGTGAAGTCAGTTTTTTGGCTTTATATAGGAGCAAAAAACTGCCTGCTTTGACTGACAAGTTCTTTCCGTGACCCAGGTCAGGTTGATGGGCGAGCTGCATTGAAAGTAAATTGGTTTACTTGTTGTTGTGAGGTTTTGGAAAACTAAGTAGAACATCACCTTCCCTATGGCGTGAAACACTTGGATTTTCCATTCTCTTCACGGCCTGCTCTGAGGAAATTTTTTTTAATCACTAGAGTTAGAGACAATCATCCCGGGGCACTCCCACTTTGCCCTCTAAGAGGTACGACTCATGTCATTTATGGGCCAACATTGTGATTAAGTACCGCTTACTGAATGAAATGAAACACCACCGATAGAGTTATCAGAGTAGGGTGTGGAGTGGATAAAAAAGGCCTTTGTCTGTCAACTGATTTTTATTCATATACCTTGTCAGGGTGAAAACGAATTTGGACCACGCCCATGAAATTAAATTTTATCTTTTAGGGATTATTTTCAAATTTCCTACGATCACCCCCGCACTTTTATATGGGAGTTCCCTCTGAGACAATTGGATTCCTTTCTTCAGGGACGTAAAATTGCATTGTGGAGAAAATTTAGTAAGGTCATGGCCACAGGCTATTTTAGAGGCTGAACATAGCTTGATATTACCACAAGCTACCATACCAGAGTACAAGGAAATGCTTTTTGGCATTCCCACGCCAATGGCCAAAATGTTACATAGAGTAACACATCCATGCATACAGTGAAGCGCATTTGCAAAGATAAATGTTCAAAATTTGTATTCCAGCAGTACAGTGACCGTGTCATAAATGTTTTTGGCATCTGTTAAGACCTCGCCTTAACTTCAATAATCAATAAATATAGTAAAAGTTTAACACTAACTAGTAGATCAAACTCATGAGTAACTAAAAGCGATGTCTCTTAAAAAAACTTGGCACGCACAGCTGAATCAGGAGGAGACGTAAAGATCTGACTTACCAGAGAGAGACCAGGGCAAAAAAAGAAAGACATATCAAACACCACATGTCGGCAAGAAAACCAATACAACTGTTCAAAAGGCACTGTGACACCATCTCATCTTTTGGAATTAACGTTGCAGTAAGCCTATTTTGTTTGGTTGCACTCAAAGATATTTCACGGTTGGCATTTTTGTCCTACGAGAAGGGATAAAAAGGGGCGTGTATGTGCTAATAACGTTCTAGAATCATTGTTCCTTTTCTGTTTTGTTCAGTTTTGAAAAACGACAACATCACCATCTTTCTGTATTGAAGCATAACTATCTCATCAACCGGACAAATTCTCTTTACAATCAGGAGGTACCATCCTTAGATTAGCTTAACTCATGTTAGATACTAACTCTAACCAACAACATCAATAACTGCCTGCAATCTGTGTTTTGCAGGTGGTTGTTGATGATATGAAGCTTGTTTACGCTAGCATTTATGTACCTAACGATCCTGGTGCTCAGCAACGATTTTATTTACAATTTAATAATACTGTACAAAAGTTTTCTAGTGAGAGTATCATTCTAGGAGACGACTCTAACTGCCCTTTATCTAAAGAAGATAAGGAAGTAGCGCAACCAAGAGGACCAAGCTTTTGGAAATTTAATTCCACTCTTTTACAAGAGTGATTAGAAGACAAATATTCCACAGTTTATTGACAAAGCCTTTTGGAAGACCAAGGGTTGCCCTGGGAAATGGTTTAAATGGAAACAAGGTCTTTGACAATCAGCTTCACTAAGACAAAAGCAAAAAAAGAAAGAGACCAAGAAAAATTCCTTACTAAACAATGTGAAAGACTGCAAAATTTGATGGACAGCCAATGAACACCTGAGCACATCAACGAGCACTGGCTATTGTTAGATCAAAAATCGAAAAAAATTTCCTTTGAGCTTATCCAGAGGCGCATGCATTCGCTCCAATGCAAGATGGCACTAATTTGGAGCACGAACCTCCAAATAATTTTTCAATATTGCAAAAAGGAATTGCGAGAACAAATGTATTACCAGCTTGAAACGAGACAACGGAAGTTCAATATAGGATCCTTGAAAAACAGTGCAAGAACAAAAAGCTATTACCAAATGTTAAGTGATTTTGGTGTGTGACTTTGGTAAAAATTCTTTACTCAAACATTTAAAGCTGCACAATTAATGATGCATATGCATCCACTTGATTAAAATTAGAATGTGGCATCAGACATTTATATCTACCTTAACTGTCCCCAACTTTCTCTGTCCGACCTCGTAGCTTAGGCAGCAGAGCACCGGTAGATCTAATCCGGAGGTTGTGGGTTTGATTCATTCCGAGGTTATAAGAATTTGTTACTTACCTCGGTGGCCTCCTTGATTCCCTTTACTCTCGCTAAGGCCTAGTGGGTTTGTCAGGGGTTTAACCAAGCAATCAAATTTACACTTCAGAGTTAATTCTCTGTTTCAGCCGATGATAATGTCCTTTGTCGGGATTACCATTTAGCTGTAGAATCACTTTCCACCTGTACACGATATGATACTCCCTTTGAAATGAAATGCCAGGAAACACTGACCTATCTGTGCTCTAGGGTCATGTTTTTCACACAATTATAAACTTTGCAAGCTGGAAAACTTCACCCCTAAAGTAAACAAACTGAAAACACTTTTTTAATATTTGGCCACAACGCGACCTTTCAGTAAATGGAAGAACAATAGCTTAAACATTGGGGTTTGTCGTTCCTTCTGCTTACTCCAGCTAAAGGGTAAGAGAGAATTCTTGATCTCTTGTTCCCTTTTTCTCTAATCATTGCCAAATTTATCTGAACTGTTAAAATGTTCTGTAAACTGCGAATGATGACGTTTAATACCCCACAAAAACCTCCAACCGTTTTATTTTTGCAGGAAAACGGGAAGTAGCTCATGACGTAAAAGTTGGCAATAAACCCAAAGAAAAGAAGAACCTCCTACATACATTAAACCATTCATGCAAAAAAAAAATGACCAAGCAAAGTGTTTAGTGTCGTAGATGTGATTTTTTTTAACGACTTATCTTATTTTTTCCAGAAAGTGCATTTTAAAATATCCCAAATGGTTTTAGTACATGTTTTGTTAATTTTGTCTGGAATGGAAGTTAGCCAAAACTTAAGAGCGACGTATAGTTTCAAGCAATCAAGGCGCACTTGATTTGCTGGAGAATGAAAATTTTCCCAAACATTTGCAATATGCTTGGGTCAGAAGAACGCAGGAAAGAGCAGGTAAACAGTGGATGACAATTCCTTCTTTTTAATTAGGAAAAGCTGGTTCCAGCTATGATATTAATCTTTTAAATCTCAACACCGTGCCATCCTTCTATATAGACGTTCTGAAATCTTGCCAGACTAATGCTCAAGGTGGGCTGGAGCAGAATGATGACCGATCCGATCGGGAAAATATAAGTCTGTGGAATGATAAAAATATAGCCATAGCAGGCGAGTCTACACACTGCAAAAGACTTGCACGCTGCAAGTATAGAAAGCGAAATCTGTGATGTATTAAATCAAAACATTAAACTCTTGAGTTAGGAAGGTCTTGCAAGAAAACCGGCTTTATGCCGCCTTTCACTAATCTCTATGGTGTTACTATGGCCATTGCAGACAAATGGAAACATGCCTCTCTCAGGCTGGACACTAATTGCAGTAAGCAGAAGTTGAAACGAATATATGCAAAAGTATTCTGGGTATTAAAAAAGGAAATTAATGAGATTAAAAAAGGGTATTACAAAAGAAATTCCAGTAACCTCTGGGTAAAGGGGGTTACTTTCTGAAGATACTGTGGTGCTATGTCGATGGGAGTGAAGCAAGAAAAGTTGGTTTATCAACAGATTTGATAATGTAGGTTGACCATGGCCACTGTGCACATACCGGTATTGAAAAACTGATGTTTCAAGCGTCAGCCCTCCGTCAGAGTGAGTCGAGGAATTGTGGGTTAGTAACGCTAACAAAGTATCGGGCCCAAGGCGTTCGTTTCATGTGTACCCCAGCCATTTGTATCTATTGCATAACTTGTACATTATGCAAAAGCTTTACATTGGCGAAACAGGAAGATGACCAGGTGACCAATTCTGGGAATCATACGAGACGTGGGGAAAGATGATAAAGATGCATCTAAACCAGTCACGCGGCATTTTAGTCTCCCTGACAATTCTGACATTATCAGTTTCTGTGAAAAAATTTTTTTAAAGACAATTTAATTGTACATAAATGTATATTTCATACCAAAGGGCAAATTAACAAGTTCCCCTCTCAATGGAAGCCTCTCCTGTGTTTGCTATAGGTTTCAAACAGTTATAATCACCATGATACTTTTATGTACATTGAGATTTCTTTTCTGTTTGTTAATGTGGCTAATAGTTTAATTTATTTTTTGTTTATTCGGTGTCTTGTTTTGTAATACGTTGTGAGTGTGTTGAAGCATTAAAAATAATAATAAAAAAACTAACACATGCGCATCACGCATGCAAGCATTGATGAAGCATGCAGGAGGGTTACTCCGCCAGGTGGGTCACCTTGCCAGCTGGGCCAACTTTGTGTTTCTTCTGTTTCCAAAACCAAAAAAGGAAAAATTAACTAGGAAAGCCCAAAATTAAGTTCCAAAAATCTGCTGCAGGAATAATTGAGGGAGGCGTGTATTACTGGAGCACGAAAAGCAAACTGAGTAACAATAGTCAGAGCACTGGTGTATTGGCAAACTGCAAAGGGAAAATGTTCAGAAAGTTTTGCATTATGTGCTGGTGTGCTCCGCCCCTCCACTGTCGCCACATTCATTCGTCAAGTTATGACTGTAAGTCTTCTCTCCTCAAGCCCCTGCGCATTTTCTGGCGCAACTCGAGGTTTCCCTAACACAACTCGACTTCCTGTGTATGGAGTCTGGTCCGAGGGTTTACAAAATGAGCGGCATGAACAACAACTCTGTGCCTTGGGACATTAATGAGGAGGCGATCAAGGTTTCTGTACGCCGCCCAGTCGTCCATATGAATCTCGCTTCCCAGCAGAATGTACCTTGAAATTATGGGATGAAGCGTGGCAGCATCCCTCCTTTCGACAACCTTGAAATAACCTCTTGCTGGGGTAAATTGGGTGGTAATGACACCAAAAACCCAGACATCTGACCTGGTTCTTCGACCCCTGTTGTACTGAAAAATCAAAGGGGCAATCAGAATAACTGAGGTCAATACTCACCATCTCACAGTAATCATTTAAATGAAAATCTCAGACCTATAAGCTCAAAGCATTATGGTGCCTAAGCACCAGTACATCATCTAGTCAGGGGTGCAAGCTGAATAATTGGACCTCGGTCATCCATTATTTTTAGTTCCTCATCAATGTCAATGTCACTATGAATATAAAGCTTCTGTCGAAAATGAACCAGGAAAAAGCATTATTCATTGTTCCATTGATATTCCAAACCTAAACATTCATTATTCCATTTTTTTTTTATTTAAGCCCGTTATTTGTTGTGGCCTATCTTTCATCTAATGGTTAAAAGCTCGGAGTTATAAGCTGCATAAGCTACTCTAAAATCAGAGAGTAAATCAAGTGATGCATGCATGCACCTCCCGCTAACTCGAACCAATTTTTGTTTCCCTTCAGGTCATCTTCCATATAATTTTACCCTCGATAACTTGAACCATGTTTGTCAATACATGACAAGTCAAAGCAAACAGTGAACTGCAGACCAAAAAAACTGAATTCAATTGTATTAATTCTTTGCCTTTTTTTGCATTACACAAAGCGTGTTCAGTCTACTTTTGGTTTAGGTTGATACCGATTCTTTCAAATCCAAAGTAAGAAAACTTTCAAGAATAATCGATAGTAACAGATTCGTTGAGAAGCCTCAGGGCGTATTATGACTACACTGTATTTCTCGAAAAAGTAAACTGATCACTTGAACTTGGTAGCAATAGCCCAACATTGTTCTCTTTGAAACCTGCACAGTTCCCAGTACCTGTACTTCTCCTACTGCTTTGTTTTTTTTTTCACGTTACATTACGTTGTGATTTATACAGCAATCTCGGTTTGTGCTGTGTTTCCAGTGTCAGTAGAGATAAGGTAAAAAGACATAACAAAGATTGATGTGCTCGCAATATCAAACTGTGATGAGTGGTTTTTTGAGGTAGTCTAGTCATTACATCCAATGCCCTTTTTTACACCTGTGGGTGCCTCAGGAGCTAATTGCGTAAAACTTGCAATTACTTAACTTCGAGTATTTACGTAGCATTTGACCGTTTAGTATTCACTCACGCTAGAGATCCAAACAGTTTAATACTACATTCCATAAGAATTCTGGCTTCCCTATAAGTTAGGAGCAAGGATCGACTGCACCTTCGCCTCAAGCGCCCCGATCCGAGGAAGTAAATGATGATAATCAAGGGCGTCTTTAAATGCTGCAAAAGGGTGGAATAATGCCCTCTGTAGACTGTGCTGGATTCGGGAAATGGGACTACTCCACTGTGCTGCTTAATAGTGTTAAAAAAATTTACTGCTCTGATTGGTGTCTTTGCGCAGTGATCACACTGTGAACTAACACACTTTACAAATTCAAGTTGATACGTTTTCCTTGTCAGGTGTCCCACAAGAAATCGACACTCAGAGCGGCAATTTGCCAGGTTAGGATCGCCTTTGATTTTTTTTCACTACTACTAGCTAAGGCTTTTAGAAGTTCGTGGTCACTAATTTGCGCCTCTTGAGATCGAGATTCGATGCATGTGACCTGAACTGGAAAAGAATCAATCTTCTTTCCATCCCAATATTTGCTGCACTTATGGCACGCTTCATCGAGAACCTCAGCTTTCCTGTTACGAATCTCATTTTCACTTAGCCCTGCAAAATCCACCCAGGGAGAGGTTTTCCCTTCCAAGGTAATCGGGAGAGTAACACCAGTGAGCCATTTTGAAAGAGGGGCCCAGCTGCGTTCTATGGGATTATGACGACTGTGTCCTGGGGCGTAAGATGTAAGGATTAAGATGTTGAGGTTTAAGTCTCGCCACAACCTTCCAAAGTTGATCAAATTGGGCGTAGACTTTGGTGTCCAGTCTTGCTCTCCGTCACATATGATAGTGACTGCTTTCTTTCCTTGCTTTGAAAAAATTGGTTGCAAAATTTTTTTTAGGTTAAACATATGCATAGCGCTTGTGCTGCTAAAAAACATTGATGGATATAAAAGTACATTAAGTGAACCCAATCTAGGCCACCTTATTCGTTGTCTACCCAGAGTATCTACAAATATTTTGTCGTTTGAATTACACCTATATGAGAAATTGTTTGGAGGAGCTGATGAGGAACAGCGTTTTTTTTATTGGATTTGTCTTCCTTGGCGAAAGACTCCTTGATCGCCTACTTCTTGATCTAAGTAATAAATATCCAGCTGGAACAATTTTGGCATTGGTATAAGGAAAATCGTGATCGGGGTAGTTTGGTTGATCGTTCGTGGCAAATATATTGTTGATAGAAAAATGCCCACTGACCGCCAAAGTTCCTACGTTGACCTTGTTCTTGTCATCTGCTGAAATGGCTATTGTCTCATCTAAGAACAATTCAGCGAGCTCTCCAACAAAATTCACTTGAGCTGAACTATAGTGAAAGTTTGCATGACTTTTACTAGTTAGGTCATTTCTCTTAGGTCGCTTAGAAGCCACTAAACTTTTGTAGCGTTTAGATGCGTTTCGGTTCTTATTTGGCGGCAAAAGAAGGCGGTGTATTGTGTGTACACATATTTTCTTTAAAGCCGGAATTTCCCTATGGCTGTATTGCACATCATCGCGTCTTTGCTTGTGGGCAGATGAAGAATGCTGTGTAATAAAGTGTTAAACACTTGAATGATCTGAATAGCAATGCCCGTCGCACGATAAAGCAGTGAACTGTTGATTCCTTTATTTCCGATCACTTGTTACAAATGAAAATAGTCAGAGAGCAGTCGTCTTCAGAAGAAAACATCCAAGCATCATCTCCTACAGAAATGAAAGAAAGCCATAAATTGACAAGTTTATGGCCATTTGTGGTATAGACTAAATTTATCAGGGGATTCTTCAGTTAAGCGGAGTAAACTGCTTGCATTTTAGCACGCATTTATTTCCATACCCTAAAAGGAAAATCAAAGGAAGGCCTTACAGAAATTTTTGCGGTGAATTCTTACAGAATTCACCGCAAAAGCAAGGTAGGGTTTTGCGTTGGGTTTTCGTTTTAATTACACATGTTTAGCCTGATGTGGAGCATTAATTTTCATTTACAGTCTTAGTAATGAAATGTTTCTATCCCACCTTGCTAATCTCCCTCCTCGTCCGAAAACATCCAAGTGTCATCATACTCATCTTCTACAGATCGATCTATGTATATTGTACAAAACCTATAAAAAGTAGCGTTAATAAATCAATGAATGAGCCATACAACAGAAAAGTGAATCATAAAATAGAAGAAGAAAAAGGATTAACAGGGTGCATTCGATTGCTCATTATCACAATTAACAATAGACGCAATGAACTCTAAAAGTCACATGTTTTTGCATTTATTGCACCCTGACATCTAGAAATTTGCTAACAATTTTTGCCTGTAAAGATTTCACTGGTCCAAAAATCGTTGTAGAGGAGAAAACCGCCGATTTGTCTGTGTATTCTTGGTCCGAAATACGATCAATGGAACACACCCTTAAAACACTGATATTTCTTACCTTATATTCTAGCGTGGTCCAAGGAAAAGTTAGGCAAGAGAACCAAAGTTCTTTGGTTTTACTATGAGCAGCTCCTTCTAGCAATGTTAGGAGTCCGCCAACGCGAAATTATATGTGTAACAAGCTTTCTCAACAGAGGAATTTATTTTGTTTAACAAACAAATTCAATGAAATGTTATTAAGACAGGAGTATAATGCAACTTTTTGACGTCGACAGTATTGAAAAGGGTATTCATCGCGGCTCTTAAGTTATTTTTGCATCGAACGTTTTTGTTTTTGTGCTGTATGGGTATACAATAGGCGTTGTGGTGATTGGCACGCTGAGGCATTAAAACAATAACAAAATAAAGCGCTGAAGGTGATAACATAAGGGTATGTAGATGTAATTGGACCGCCGTTGGGTCGTAAACTCCTGGTCGAGGTAATGAGGTGGCCGTATTAATGGGGTCTTTAAAATGACTCAGTGATTATTATGTTTGGTCGTATAAACAGGGTGGTCGTCAGGTCGTAGTTTTAAAACTTGCATGGTTAGTGATTATTAAATTGCTAGGCGCTTGTCACTTTAGTTTTTAGGATTGAAACAGCAGAGAGTTACCGGTCTTCATTTACACGCAATTCAGCTCAGGTATGAAAGGTATACTACACGTTTAGGAGAAAGAACATGCTATTATTGCATGCCGATGCCAATGTGATGTTTATCGGAACTTTGTTTTCCAATAGGGTAGATAGAGATAATCTGATTGACCTCTGATTTCATCGGAATTTAGAAACTTCAACTCGGAAATTTCTTGAAATACACCTAAAAGCTGTCGGAATCGGAAAAGGCCGATAGGGCAATTGGAAACCAAATTTCCGATATTAATTTGGAGTTGCTCCCGAAGAGTTCATGCCCTTGGTCCATGGGACAAAGCAGTCGTGCGGCATATGGCACTTGAGTGGACCCGAGAATGGAGAACGGTACATTTGATGGAATTTCATGTGTTCTCTCGGTGGCGTAGCAGTACAAAGAAGTCTCCCCCGAAAAGAGCTCACAGAGTATGTGGACATCTCCAGTTGCGCTGTCCTCGTCCGACTTCAATAATTTCTTCAGAACATCGAAGACCTCAGGCGAAGCAACAAAGTCTTTTATGTGACCAGATACAGTCTTTACCAAGGCAGAGGAGGTGCATTTCTCGCTGATGGTACTTGATGGTAGATCGCGCTCGTTCTGGACATCACGAATGGGCTGGAGTGATCCTTCCTTCAATACCTGCGATTTTCCGGTTCTAGGTGGGCCAACAAATACCATGTATAGGTATTTCTTATCTCTTGTAGAAGGCATCTCTTGTGGGCCACAGCGGATCAAAAAGTGTTCTGCTACGATATAAGCAGTGGTGGTCAGAAGGCATGGGACTAGATATCCAGGACAGCAACCAATGGATGCAGCTTTCTTGTTGACGAACTCCGCAACTCGTGGCGTAAACAGAGAATCATAATTGAAAGGTAAAGAAATTAAATGGCGATTCAGCTGTGCCCAGGTTTGCTCCTGCTGTCTAGCAACTTTTGCTAGCTTTGACATTTTGACAGCGTTCACAAGCTAGAAGCATTGATATGAATAAGCGCGGACTAAGATACAGATGTATATTAGAGAATGCAAAAGAAATTGATCTTGTGAGAGTTATCCTAATAACAATGTCATATAACAGTATTTCCCGCAGTTCACATACCTTACGTTACCCTTATTTTGAGTCTAAAGGAAGATTTTAGTGAGATTAAGAAGGTTCTGGGGTTTATTTTTGGAGTTAGATCGAATTTTGTGAGAAAATCAAGATTTTCGATTTCGACCGTTTGAGGCCTCAATTTACTGTGAAATTGATTGGTCTACAAAATTGCCTCACGACGGCCGCATAAACTTTTTACCTACGATTTTATACTTAATTCTCAAACATCAAATAGCTGACAGTAATCTAAGAAACATTTCCAGATGAAATACGGATTTTGTTACAAGGTTCAGAGCTTTGTTCAGTAGGCACTTGACAATAATTAGGGTAATTTAGTCGCAAAATTAAACTCCAATTCTACATAACGGGCCATTCTTCAAATAACCCCAAAATCAGGTTTTGAGCCCTAGAGATGTTATATTTCACCATTTCATGTATGATCAATAAGGTTTTTCAGCGAGCACCTCACATTTAGTCGACCAATTTGCTCAACTTCATGTAATTTGCTCCGTGATGCGATAGTTCAGTTGATCCTGATCATGTTACTTCATCATGTAAACAAAGTCACCGATGAGCCAGGAATGGGACGATAGGAATTATTGTTTTCTCTTTCAAACTCTGTTATGCACGACCTAAGCTACCGGTCGTTGCCCTTTCAAAACACCGGGAAAACAAGGGATTTCCACTGGAATGAGGAATACCGGTCCACATGAATCAGATGGATGTGAATATCTCCATCTTTCACAACACCTGAAATTTGGTAAAACAGTAAGTAAGATTTCAACTACAAGTTATTGATTAAAAATTAATAAACAAACAAAAATCAAATGAGATATTTGCACTTCGAAGTTGCAAAGAAGGAAGGGGGTAGACTGTTCTCAACAAAATTAAATAAAATAATAAATCTAAAACTACATACCATCATATAAAGTGCCCTGACGTTTGGACGTCCAATTATGACGAGATTTGACTGCCTGAAGCATAAAGTTTACCACAACAGTCAAACCAGTTTTCTCAATTATAATGTTCAGGTAATAAACGTGTAACAGGCATACTACAGACTGTATAAAATCATATGTACCGGTAATATTTAAAATTGTATATATATATATGTAGGCAAGTCTGTTTATGATTTGAAGTTAGTTCAAATTATAATTCCTTTGCTTCAGATGTATTACCAATCTTTCAAAAAGGAAAAATACAAATCAACTGAGTGAAATATCTCTTTTGACCAAAAATTCATGTTATAATCCAATACCTGCACTCCAAGCACCAACCATTACTTGTCACATTTGACAGTTTGGCAGTCCTGATAGTTTGGTTTTAGTGACTGTTGTGATCAAGGATACTTCCCACAAAGATGTTGGACATTTGCAGGTGGGTCAGTCTCCCACTTTTTCAGGGGTACTGTTGAGCAAGATTTTAAATCAAAGACTGTCTGATGGTCAAAAATGTCCTCAGCCATGTGGAAATGTTCTCGATAGTCTTGACATGCACCTCTCTCAGCCAGTGACTCCACCAAATTTCCCTTCTTTACCAACTCATATGCCCGATGGATACCAATGCCTCTCACATTTTTTAGGTAATCGCATCCAGCAGCAATACACATTTGCAGGAACTGTCTCCCGCTGAGCTTCAGGCCTTCCAAGATTTCAGTGAGCGTGAAGCATTCCCCATCTCCACTTATTGTAGCTTTGAACATTACCTACATCACAGAAATACTTTGTCTGTTACTGTTTTACCAGTAAATAATTATAATAATTTGCTTGGAACCACATACTTTCTTATATTATGTATTATATTATACATACATTATATATAGATATACAGATTGATAGATATGTATATAAAATGTATTTATAATATTAAATGCATTTGGATCTGGGAAGATTCTTATAATTTTGGACAGTTACATCCAAAATAATACGTTGTCCCAATTGGAAACGTTTAAAAATTGAAGCTGAAATTCCTTGTTTATGACTTGATGTAATCATTCCAATGAAATGCCGGGTGATAAATTGAAACGGCCACTAATTCCATAAGATTTTTACCGAGTTCATTTTCAACATCGATCCGAAATCGTCTGTGCAATAAAAAATTTACAAAAATTGCAGGAATGATTTCCGCATAGGTCCCTACTTCATTATGCATGCTGAAGCCATACTGTTTCATTCTGCAATAACAAGAAATGTTTATATGTGCAGTACCCTAAACGTTTTATCTGCTGCATGCATGATGAAGTAGGGACCTGTAAGGAAATCTTGCCAAATTACATTTTTAAATATTCAAACCTTCTTGCAACCATATGCTAGTAGGTCCGAATCCTCTGTAATGGCGAAATCTGCAAAACCGTGGGATAGCAGGAAAGCAATCTGAGCATCCGACTCGTAGGGCGAAACCACATATCTAACTTTTTCTGATAAGCAAATCTGTAAAAGAAGAAAGAGATGGTATAAAAGCCAGAAGCTTATCACCTAGAACTCAACGAAAAAGCTTCTGATATAAACCATATGATTTTATTTATAAATTTCTTAATCTTTGATCAGCATCAAAAAATAAAAAATCTGAGGTATGAAAAGCTAACTTAGATTAGCCGTACTCACATTGATACAAATGGTTACATCCCGCGAAGGTGATGGAGACAGCCTGGCCGCGTAATTTGTTGGCCTGTTGTGGGGATGAGTTTAACTCGTCAGCTTTTCTCAGACGATTTTATCTTTCTCTGTTTCCAAAGAAAATAAAGGCGAGACAAACGACTTAGTATGCATAGCGATATATAATAATCTTCTGCCTGGAAGACTGTGCGAAATTTACTCACCTTCGCCTTGCTTCGTCTTCCTTCGCCTTTGCAGGCAGAGGTAACCACCCATCGAGAACAACAAATGGTGATATTCCTGATTTCATGACTGCACGTAAATATTCTCGAAAAATGCTCCCAAGCCTGTAAGCAAATAAAAATTACAAACCTGAAAGGAGGACCTTTGAAATGCAGTGTTCAAATTATCCCAACTTTTTCTGTTTCCACTCTGCGATACTGACACACTCAAAGCCTTATGTATCCAACAAGAAGCATTGATCGCCGCAGTTTGACCAGAAAATTCGCGAAAATTAACTTTTTTGCAGAATTTGCGGAGGTATGGGAGAAGGCAGTTAATACCCATTACGCATTCAGACTTGACTTATTATGGCATATGGTTGAGTATAGAATCGCACGTGCAATTCCCTCATGCGTGTCAGTGTTTACGCCGTTTGTATCATTAATGCTCTCGATTTTGTTTTTATGTTTTCGCTCTTGTTCAAGTTTGAAGAAAACCGTGTGGGTTTCTCTCCTTCTTCCAACCACTTGGCTCGGCTTCAGATTTTAAACCCTTTGTGTTCGTTTTCGAATACAGCTTTTAAACGACCTTCTATTGCGGCAATGTCGGCAGCCACGTGGGCTTCACCGTTCGCTAGTGCCTGACGCAATTCAATTAGTAAATTAGTGAGCCTGGCCCGCTCAGCAAACAATTTCTTACGTTTTGCTGCGGTGTATTTAACTGAAAAATTCTTGAGCTCAGTTTTTAAAAATTCCCACCATTCTGCGATAGAAGGGAATGCGTGGCGGAACCGTTCATGTTCGCCTACTAGATTTTTAATGCCTTTGCAGAACTGTTCATCCTTTAGCAGTGAGTTATTAAATTGCCACACCCCCGAGCCATGTTGCACGCCATCCGAGAGGTTTAATTTCAAAAAAACAAAGTCGTGATCGGATAGCGTGCACAGTGAAATGTCACTTGATTTAACCTCCTTCATTAAATCCCTCGAAATCAAGAACTTATCAAGGCGGGAACCTATGGACTTATCAGTGTTAAACCAAGTGAATTCCCGGGCCCGCAGGTGCAAGGTACATCACGCGTTCCGTAAGCCGAAATCGGTCGAGAGAGTTGCAGTGCTCTGGCGAAGGTCAACATTCCCCCCGTATTTGTCTTGCGGTGATTCGTAGCAATTAAAATCACCGCCCACAATTAAGGCCGAGTGGGGAAGAAAATGCCTTTCGTTCGGAAGGGTCCGTAGGGGCGTAAACATTGACTACGTAAGTTGTAAGCTAAGAACTCGGCCACCTGAATCTCTCCTCCAGACGCCAATCTCAAAATCACAACGACAGGATGGCAACCCCGCCCTGTCTGCCGATGGCCGGGGACCAATAGCTGTTCCCCACCCATCTGCGAGACAGGGACCTTATAGAATCATCTTTAGAGACAAGCGTTTCTTGCAGAAGGCAGATGTCAGCATTAGCGCGTTCAAGTTGAGCGAAAAACAGGCCGGCACTGGACGAGGTGCCCAGGCCTCTCGCGTTAATCGTTACTAATGAGAACTACAGCAAGGAGAGATTAAGTGGCCGGTTTCTTAGCGGTCTTTTCTTTTTTCTTTTTCGAGCCCTTCCCCTTGCTAGCATCATTCTTCCGTTTAAGGTTGTGGACCTCCTCCATCAGGCATTCCTCCTGGGAATCGGGAGAGGGATCTCTGGGTTTTCCGGATACCTTCACCGGCATCCTTGGCTTCCTCTGCAAAGAGAGGAGAGCCTCGGGTGCCGGCGCCGGTTTCCGCCTACCTTGGCTGACCTTTAGCTGGGCTAAAGGTGGGTGAAATGGCCCGGCTGGTGACACCTCCGGCATGTAGGCGGTGTGCCGTCATACTGGAAGTGAACCAGCCAGCGCCCGAAACGGATGTAACTAGGAATATGTTGGCGTATCCTGACCCGGTAATGCCGCCGGCCGGTATAGATCCGTTGATTGAAGTTGTACCGACCAAAGCGGCGGTGGGGAGCATCACAGAACGGCACTAGCCGTGTTACAATTGCTATGTTCAATAGCTCAAAGGGGGCATCGTAAATAGTAAGAAAAACTAAGGACCTATCGATGTCCTGAATAGCGTAGTTTAGAGTCCCAATTTTAAGCGAGTTTATCCGGATAAATCGTTCCTTGGCTCTGATCGTGTGGAAAGTAATTTCCACGTTCCCATTCATTAAGCGTTGCATGCAGGCAACCTCGCTTGGCTTGATTGCCGCCGCAACACCATGGTGTCTCTCGAGGGACTAAATATCGCCGTGCGAGGGCGCTTTGGTAGCTCATTATCCTGCGTGACTGCACGCTCTTCAATTACACGTGGGGCACGTGCAGGTGTTGCACGTGCGGCAAAATCAGCATACGTTGGTGCCACGTTGTCGTTCGCACTGGCCCTTTTGCTTTCTTCACCAACATTCTCATTCGCATTTCCATGGTTTTCTACAACATAAACGCCGTCCATCACACTCCCATTCATTACTTGTGGGCCCCATACACTTTCACCGGTAGTTTCATTGCGGCCTGTTCCTTCAGGACGCACCATTTCAATTCCCGACATCACTTCACCGTCACCCGACATGGCGTTTGTGGCCAGAATCTTGAAAATAAAACCAATTTTCTGCCGCAACAGCAGGCGGAAAACAGACAAACGAACACAAACTAACGGTCCAGTAAACTAAACAACATAAGACCAAAAACCAAACCTGTCCGCTAGGCGGAAAACGTGGAGCTCCAACCCACACATCCGACCTGAACAGATACTTTTTTCTTTAAATGTTCATTCTTTATTCATGTACAAAATCAGAAGTTTACAATTGAAAAGATGATTGAAATAGAGTAACAATGATTACAAATCAGGGAGATCAGAAACTAAGTACAATTGTAAAAGAGTTAAGTTGTAAAAAGGTAATAAAAGAGGTATAGGGACTTAAGGGATATTTCATGACTTGTATATGGTAGAATGGCGGGAAAAAACCCGCTCTAACGGTCCTGGGGCCAAGTGTTTATCAAAAGGTAGTTTGTTGACACCGGAACTGAAAGCTACGGTGGAAATGAAATAAAAGGTAAATGTTGGTTTTACGGGCCCATGCGTGAGCGAGGGACGAACGAATTATAGTGCACTGCACTGAAAAAGAAAAACAAATTATAAGGAAAGAAAACCGGTGTCCTAGCCGATTTTGACCCCCCTGGATTTTGACCCCCCGGTCAAAATCCGCTAGCCGATATTGACCCCCCGGTCAAAAGTGATCATACTTTGCTATCGTACTCCTGGAGTCGCAAACGAATAAAAGAAAAAACGATTAACTGTTAATACGAATATTATATGAACATTGAAAAGACGAAATAGACAAGGTAAGTCTCGGTGTTTACCAAACACAGCATGCATGCGCATTGCAAAATCTATGTTATTATCAACACGGCCCGAAGCAACGTTTTCCAATCGAAAATCAAGCGTCATTTTTGTTGATCCTAGGCTAAAGTGCAGAACTAAATCTACAATTGCTTTTTTGTTAGTTTGTTGTATGCGTCCGAAATTATAATAAAACATGTTCGGCTAACAGGTTCCAGTGTCAAGTTAGTTTATTAGAATAAATGTTTGGTTGAGTGAATTTACAAAAAGGCTAATTACATCATGATCAGTGGAAGTTCAGCTAGCCGAATGCTATAAGAACTTGGCAACAGGTAGCACCCTTGCTGTGGAGCTTCCTCCTGCGCAGGTACAACGAGGAGGGGTTGACTGTGGCCTGTTTGCCATCGCTTTCGCTTACGAGCTGGCCGTTAGTTTATAATTACTACTACTGCTGATTGCAATTGTTTTAGCGGATCTGAATATTGAGGCGTGAAATAAGAATGGAACAAAATTCGCGTTTTTCTTAGACTTTGAGTTACCGTTAGGTTATAATTGCTACCTTTGCTGATTGCACGGAGGTCAAAATCGGCGAAGGGGGGTCAATATCCGCTAGCGGATATTGACCGGGGGGTCAGTATCCGCTAGCGGATTTTGTCCGGGGGGTCAAAATCGGCGGGGGGTCAAAATCCGCTGTGACACCGGCTTTACGGTCCTAAGCAAAAGGGCTTAGGGCTTAGGCCTTGTTCACACTTGGTGCCCGAGCACGGGCACAAAATGCGGCTATGTTCAGACTCTTGGTGTACGTATGTTCACATTCAATAAACCGAGCACGTGCTCACTGCATTCAAGCCGCGGGGATCGCAACATGCATGCATTTCGTGTTCGATATTGCTGTTTGATCATTGCTTTTTACGGCTTTTTTACCTTTCTTAATGCTTTGTTTGTACATGAAACACGCAAGTGATGACATGGACTACGACCACAGGCGACGATTAGCGCGGATTGTCACGGAAACCTGCACTGCAATTACAAGAAGATTGTGTGTGTTCCTTGATGACAGGAATCAAGTTGGAGGGAGAGCAGCTTATTTTTTTCAAGGAGGAGCTGAATTGAAGCACAAAGCTCCCTATTTGTCGACATTGTCGTTGCTGACGTTTTAGCATCGCTATAAGCATCTATAAGCGCATTTACGTCGTCCTTGCTCCATTTTGCTCCGTCGGACGCCATTTTTGAAATTGAGCATAGCAAGGAATTGTGGGATATCAAAGCAGTGGTTTGTGGGTAAAGTGCCTGGGAACTAATGAAAAATGTGTGCACACAAGGACCCAGTGCCCAGTTTAGTGCCCGAGTACAAGGTCTAGACCTTGTACTCGGGCACGGTGCCCGTGCCCGATTTTTGGCACGGGCACTTGAAAAAAGGTGTGTTCACATTAGTGCCCAGCAAGAATCGTACTCGGGCACCAGTGCTCGGGCACCAAGTGTGAACAAGGCCTAATTAATTAGAGTGCACTGCCCTTATTTTACATGGTGAGGACCAGGGAATCCCCGGTAACTTGACATAGGGCGTTGTTAATGGCCCAGGTTTTCTTAAATTCCTGTTTAGGGTTAAGGTGAAAGGTGGCCTTAAGCCTGTGCCTGATAGCCTGTGTTATAACCCGAACAGTGACGTGGGACGCTCGGATTTTGCCGTTGAAGGTCGCAATATTCCGAGCAGCCCAGGTATAATTTAGGGTTATTTTGATGAGACACAAGCACAGGCGAAAGGCCGGCTTGTCGGGTTGAGAATGTGGGAGACCATGGCCTAAGGGAGCCATGGACGGAGAAAGTAAAATGGTGCAGTTATAGATGTTTATGTATTGTGAAAGCCACGTCCATACAGGCGACACATTTGTACATGCAAAGAAAGCGTGAGAGATGGTTTCCGGTGAGCGACACAACGCGCAAGATTCGCCCACGTTGAGGCGTTTCCACCCGTGTAAATAAACACGGGTGTATGTCGCTTTCCCAGTTAGTACTAAGTCCACCATAAATGTTATCCCAGAATTTGGGGTAGCGGAGTGAGATAGAAAATTCTCTCTCCCACACGCTAATACATGGAAGAGTTCCTTGCGGGTTTAAAAGCATCTGGTAAAACGTTTTAACCCGGTGGTCAGATAGTTGATCGAAATCTTGTCCGATTCTATCCACAGCAGTTAGGATCTGTTTATAAACCAAGGGCTTAGAATCTCCCATGTGTTTTGGGAAAGAGTTCGACCGTAAGAAAGTCCAGTTTTTCATACGTCGGCTTAAAGGAAAACCGATTCAATAACGCGCAAAGTAGACCCATTTGTCTTTGTATTTGCAGTCGCCAATACAAGGAATCCAGCGGAGTTTAAGAGCATGGGATTTCAGTAGCGCGTTCACTACCGAAAGCCCCCCGAAAGAAATTGGTTTTCGGCAAGTTTCCCGCTTGACCAATTCTGTTTTGCTGTTCCAGACGAAGTCCCATATTGCATGTTCAATTCGTGTGGAAACCCAGTCGGGCATGGGTAAAACTGTTGCTATGTACCATGAACCAGATGCTCCTGGCGTGTTAATTATCATGGCTTTGCCTTTAAGTGACAGTTGTCTCTGTTTCCATAAATTAAGCCGCTTTTCGAGCTTTTCAACTCGATTAGTCCAATTAGTCGTGTCAACATTAGCGTTACCAAAATAGATACCAAGCCATTTAATTTTGTCAGTGACCCAAGTAATGTTTACCGGGCCTGAGTTACGGCCGGCCTGAGATCCCAGCCACAAACCTTCGGTTTTCTGCTTGTTTAGGCGGGAACCAGAGCCGCGTTCATGAATGTTAATTAGGTTAAAAGCATGTGTTATGGAATAATCATTAGCTAAAATTAGTGTAGTGTCATCAGCATATTGTGAAACTTTACTGTTATTGTTTGGTGAACCAGGGATTTGAATTCCCTCAATGTTTGGGTCATTTCGGATTATTTTGGCCTAGCATTTCGACGACCAGGCAATACAGCAGAGGGGAAAGCGGGCAGCCTTGCCGAACTCCGCGGTGGATCGGAAATGATTGGGAAAGCCAACCATTGTTGATAACCGCCGAAGTGATGTCGGTGTAAATAACAGATATCCAACGGCGGAAATTAGGTCCAAAATTAAACTTTTCGAGAACACGTTGTAAAAAGACCTTTTCAACCGATATAATCAATAACGTCCCTGGTCAGAAACAGATTTTCAAAAATACTCCTGTCGGTAACGCCACATGTTTGGTCCCCGTGGAGTATTTTCGGTAATACTTTGCGTAGCCATGTGGCTAACACTTTCGTTGCGATTTTGTAATCAGTGTTAAGCAACGAAATTGGTCGCCAGTTCTTTAGTTCCATTGGATCGTCCTTTTTGAATAAAAGCCGAAGTAGGCCGGTTCTCTGTGACTGGGACAGAAAACCCGCTTGAAAACTGAAGTTTAAGGTGTTAACTAGGTCATGTCCCAGTAAACTCCAAAAACGTAAATAAAATTCCGCCGGCAAGCTGTCGCTCCCTGGGGATTTGCCCATTTGCATTTGCTTAAGAGCGTCAATTCACCTTCGCAAATATTACGGTCGTCCCTTGTTAGTGATAGAGTCAAACCCGCTAGTAACTGGTCCTGGCAAGCCTGGTCTACGGGTTCCACAGTGTATGTCTCTGTAGAAATCGCAACAAGCCGCCAAAATACCGTTTGTTGATGAGACAGTGACATTGTTGACATTTAACGCATGAATGGTGTTGCGTGACTGTCGTTTGTTTTCGAGTGAATAAAAGTAGTGAGTGGGTTTTTCGCCCAACTCAGTCCACTGTTCTTTGCTGCGGATTAAAGAACCCGCAACTTGTTCGTCTTCGATTGCTTTTATTTGTTCTTGGAGTTCAAGCAAACGTGCAGACAAAGCGGTATTTGGATTACCGCTTGACAGTAGATCTCGAAATTCTGTCTCAAGAGCTGTTTTCTCCCGTTGGCGTTCGGTTACATGCCAAACGCTGTGGGAGATTGCAAACTCTTTTAACTGAAATTTGCCTGCATCCCACCAAACCCGAGGGTCGGGGCATGCTGTAGTTCGGGTTTGCCATGTTTCCCAAAACTCGTTAACGTCCAGAAGTCATCGGAGTTTAACAATTGCGTGTTGAACTTCCAAACACCCCGACCACGGGGGTTTCAAGGTCCGACAGTAAATTTACAGATAACCATATGGTGGTCTGAGTATGGAAACGGTGAGTGACAGATGTCACGCACATGGTTTCTCCAGGCTCGGGGAGTGTACACACGATCCAGATGACAACCGACGGTATGTGGGCCATTAAACCATGTATACGCCTTGGCCGAAGGGTTTTAATCCGAAAAATATCTTTACACTGAATAGAAGTTAAAAACGTTTGAAGTTGAGGGGAACCTCTGTCCCCGAACAGGTTATCACCTCCCCACTTATCGAGAGAGAAGTCCCCTGCTAATACGGTGTTGACATTTCGGAAACACTGACGCCACAGTGAATTAAAAAAGTTTTCACGTTCCGAATGAACCTTCGGAGCATAAACATTGATTAGCTGTAGAGTGACTTCGTTGTGTTTTACTAACACAGACGCTAAACGACCGCTAGTATCCGTTTTGTGATTTAAAAAATTAATAGAGCTCCGAGGGTTAACCAAAATGCCAACACCACATGAGCGATTCGAGCCTGGAGACCACACGGCGTTGCCCCCCCACTCTTTTTCCCAAAGCTTACCTTGCGTTACGGATGACAAATGTGTCTCCTGTGGAAAAATTATATCTGTAGAAAGATTGCGAAGGAAATGAAAAATTTTTTCGCGTTTTGAGCGTTCTACCATGAAAGGACATGAGTAAAACTAAGAAACGGAAATTAAAACGAGGCATGAATGAAATTATAAACTGAAAAAGGGGTTTTTCTCCTTACGGAGAGTGTTACACTGTTCTATTAAGGCTGCTAGAGAGTCCTGGTTCGGTTTGCCCAACACTTTCTCCCACGCATCTTTTCTTTTGTAGAGGTGACTTTGTGGGAACGTGCCTTAGCTTCCGTGAAGTTGCCGTGGGTATAGTGAAGCCAATGTCCCCGCGCTTTGTAGAACAGGGGGCCGGTGTCACAGCGGATTTTGACCCCCCTTCGCCGATTTTGACCTCCGTGCAATCAGCAAAGGTAGCAATTATAACCTAATGGTAACTCAAAGTCTAAGAAAAATGCGAATTTTGTTCCATTCTTATTTCACGCCTCAATATTCAGATCCGCTAAAACAATTGCAATCAGCAGTAGTAGTAATTATAAACTAACGGCCACCTCGTAAGCGAAAGCAATGGCAAACAGGCCACAGTCAACCCCTCCTCGTTGTACCTGCGCAGGAGGAAGCTCCACAGCAAGGGGGCTAGCTGAACTTCCATTGATGATGATGTAATTAGTCTTTTTGTAAATTCACTCAACCAAACATTTATTCTAATAAACTAACTTGACACTGGAACCTGTTAGCCGAACATGTTTTATTATAATTTCGGACGCATACAACAAACTAACAAAAAAGCAATTGTAGATTTGGTTCTGCACTTTAGCCTAGGATCAACAAAAATGACGCTTGATTTTCGATTGGAAAACGTTGCTTCGGGCCGTGTTGATAATAACAGATTTTGCAATGCGCATGCATGCTGTGTTTGGTAAACACCGAGACTTGCCTTGTCTATTTCGTCTTTTCAATGTTCATATAATATTCGTATTAACAGTTAATCGTTTTTTCTTTTATTCGTTTGCGACTCCAGGAGTACGATAGCAAAGTATGATCACTTTTGACGGGGGGTCAAAATTCGCGAAGGGGGGTCAAAATTCGCTAGCAAATATTGACTCCCGGGGGTCCATATCTGCTAGCGGATTTTGACCGGGGGATCAATATCGGCTAGCGGATTTTGACCGGGGGGTCAAAATCCAGGGGGGTCAAAATCGGCTTGCACACCGGCGATAGATTTGGTAAGTACAGAGCGCATTGCGCTCTGTCTGTTCTTTAGAGCGTCCAAAAAATGTTTTAAGCACTCCGCTCTGTCCAGTGAAGTGTTTGAATTGTCGTCCTCCTCGTCGGAAGAGGGGATCGGATCCTTAGTACATTTTCCGTCCTCGTCACTGAGTTCTGCATCCGGTGCTTTGCATTTGTTGGTAGCTTGTTCGGTGTTAGTGCTTGTAGAGAAGTCCATGGTCTGTTGTGGAGAAGGATCTCGAGATGAGGTGGGCTGAGTTGGCGTTTCCGAGAGAGTTGCGGCTGTTTTGTGTTGTCCATTGTTGTGCCAGAAGGATTTGAAGGAAGAGGAGTTTCGTGTGTTGTGGGTGTGTCTGTCTTGTTCGGTCGTTTCGGCTGGGTTGTCTGGTCTTCGTTTTGGGCAAGCCCGAACCAAATGGTCGGCCGAACCACATTTAAAACATACGACCGGTTGGCCGGTGTACTTAAATCTAGTAGGGATTCCTTGGACTACGATTCTCCTTGGGATATCCCGGGTAACTTGGGTAAATTCAACAACACGAGTGCTGCTTTCAAGGTGTGTAAAGCCGTCGTCCTTGAAGTGAAGGCGGCGGACCTTGCGCGATTTCAGCGT
Organism: Ricordea florida; assembly: GCA_949710005.1. NCBI lineage: Eukaryota > Metazoa > Cnidaria > Anthozoa > Corallimorpharia > Ricordeidae > Ricordea > Ricordea florida. Next base: position 10,230,391 of record OX453283.1, read on the forward strand.
GCCATATTGTTCCAGAACGTCTAGCAGGGCTTCGTCGGGGGAATTCAACCGACGGGTGTCCGGAAACCTAAGACCTAAGACCCGGAAAACTAAGACCCGGAAAACTAAGACCCGGAAATTTTTCTTAAGGGAAATCATCAAATTTCAGCTTAAGTGGTAAAATAAATAAAATAAATGCACCCATACTTACAAATAACAATTTAGTTGTGTTTTTCTTGTGTTTGGGAAACGGAACTATTTCCAGTTGTCGCTGTGTGTCGATAAACTATCGTTGTAAAAAGTAGACAAAGCACTGCTTGGCTTCAGTTCGCAAACTTATGTACATAGTGTCCCTAAAGACCGCTGGAAACAATGGCGCTGTGTTAGCATGGAAGTGAAACACTAAATTGCTTCATAATTGAATTAAAAATTCATAATATCTTTAAAAATTAACTCCCGTATGAGCGTTAGCCGCTTAAACTGGTGTTTGCTTGATGAATTTACGTTGTCTAGACTATCAGAAAACACTAAAAAAAAAAAATAATATTCCCCGATTTAAGGAATCATAAACAAAAATGTAACTTTATTCGTATTAACATGTTGTAAGAATCACTTGCAAAAATCTTGCCTTAACGCGCCTGCCATCCACACAATAGAATTTAGTTGTGTACTTTGAAGATGGAAGCTTTTCAACTCGATTGTTGGCATCAGGGTACATCCATTTTTCTTCGTGGGATAGCACAATGTCGAATGGGATAACAGGTTTCCGGGGAGGAAACTCTTTACCACACTGTGTACAAGAAATGGCTTTAACCGCGTCAGAATATTCCCCGATTTAAAAAAACATCCAGCGACAAATCAAGGAATCATAAACTGAAAATGTAACTTTATTCGTAGTAAAATATTAACATCATGATGTTGTAAGAATCACTTGCATTAAGACGCTGACTGTTAACTCCTTTAGAAAGAATGCACTTCTGAAAACTGTGTGATCCAAGGTTGTCCTTGGTAACATCTTTTTACAGCACGGTTTAACCAGTCGGCCCAGTCCAATTCTATTTAAAATTTCCACAGCCCCCACCCCCCCCGCCCGAATTAAAAAAATTATTACAATAAGAACTCATACCTGGCCATTACAAGGCCTTAGAAAATAAATCTGCAAATCAGCCTAGAGGTGATTAAATTTCCCCATAGTTAACTACTATTCAGACGCGTTGACTCATGTAGATTAGGGCTAACAATAACGCTTTACACATTAATAACTGTAACGAAACTCAACTGAAGCATAGACAGAGACCCTTTCTGAACATTTCATGTGTTTCATCCTTCCATCCTTCTGTCATAGATAGAAACTAAAAAAGGAAATCAGACTTGGCACTAACGATTTACGCCAAAGACTTCTAGTGATGTCATCCCGGTCTTTTCATTACAAACAATGTGATATCATCAGGAAAAATTTAATTAGTCAATCATTGTTGTTATTTCATATGAAATTCACGTTTTGTCTCATCTCACGTCTCATTTGACTAGTACAAATAAAAATGCACTCCAGCTGTATCAAAACGTGCACTTACTCAAGAAGGATTACATAATACTCATTTGTACTTTGCTCAGTTGCCAAGTTCTTTTCTTAAAAGGGTCCTGTGAGAATCCTTCAACTTCTGCTCAACTGACTTAGTTTCCAGGTACAGTTTTGTCTCAAAATAGGGAAATCTTGCTTTAACGCACCTGGCATCCACACAATAGAATTTAGTTGTGTACTTTGAAGATGGAAGCTTTTCACCTGGATTGTTGGCATCAGGGTACATCCATTTTTCTTCGTGGGATAGCACAATGTCGAATGGGATAACAGGTTTTCAGCGAGGAAACTCTTTACCACACTGTGTACAAGAAATGGCTTTGGCCTCGTCAGACAAGAAGCACACTTTCAGCGGTTGGTTGTTGTGGTGGATTTTTGTGAACGGTTTAACTGGTGCTGAGGCGGAGTTGTTACTTTCAGTTTTTGGTGGACGCCTAGCGTTCTTGTGCGTCCCCCCCCTTTTTCCCCACTGCACTTTTTACTGGAACAACAAGGCCAAGAGAAACATATTTGATTAATATTTTAATTACTACATAATGTGAATTATAGTGGATACTAAAAAAAATCTCCTGAATACCTTTGTGATGTTCATCAAATGATCTTTGTGTTTCGAATTATAACTTAATATATGTCTGTAAACCATAGAAGCCAGTCAGTCGGGGTTCTCATTAGTACAAAAAAATGTGGGCATACATTGCACCAGCTTACCATGGCCACCATTGATGTCTCCCCTTGTATTTTTAAGTAATATCCACATGAAAATTGTAAGGCACTGTTCATGCATGTGTCTCTTAATAAGGAAAGGATATCTGTTGAGCATGATCTACAGAATATTAACTATAATATTGATGTTAATCTTAATCGTGGTGACTCGGTGTAATCAAAAAGCTATTTTAGCATAATGCAGCCTGCTTTCAGTGGTTAAAAGTAACCTTAATAATTATTGATAGTCACCTTATCACATCAGGTACGTTGTCGCCTTCTTTGAGGATCACCATGATCATACTCCTCCTGTCAGACTTGGCCTGGTGACACATCTAGATGCACAAATTTTATAGATTAATGTAATGTAGAATTTTTGACATCACAACCTTAATGGGAATCAATTATATCTTGGCTTGTCATTTTTTTTTTTTGTATTATGGTGCAACAAAGTGCATTGTAATAATGCATACAATACGATTTATATGTCAGATGGAAAAATGAAAGTTGATCATGTTAAGCAAATCCATAATGGTCTATTCCTCAGCACGTGAAATCTACATGATGACAAATTAAGATTCACAAAAGTTTACAGGCTAATTTTTTTTTTCAAATGTGACTGTCAATACATTTTACCTGTCAGTAAGTTACCACATTGACACATAGGCAAGCATATAACAGGAACTAAATTGAGTGCCATTTAACACAAACCTCCTCATACTTCAAGGCCAAAAAGATTGGCAGGAGAATATCCTCTTGGGCTGATGCTCCCTCCATCAGCACATGTTCACAGGAAAGCACTTCTGTGTTCTTTCCACATCATTCAATGGCACTACAAAATTATTATGATTGTAGTTTACAAATAATAACGGTATTATATGGAACTGTCATCCATTAAGGATGTTTGTGCCAAAATCTTCCTACCATGAGATTTTATTTAAATTCTTGCTGTAGTTAGATAATGACCAACTAATGTCAAAAAGGCACAAAGATTGGTGGGCCACCAGACTCCTTTGGAGATTAAGTGCATGAAAGATCACAGAATTTATGGCAGTTTTGAAAATTGATTCATATTAGCTAACCTCAGTTCAAGTGTTAAAAATTCGAAAATGAACTAATGTAGCGAAGGTTTTAATATCCCTTTGGGTTTAACTCAAACAGTGCTATTAAGTACATATTGGCAACTCATAGCATTCATTCTGGTAGAATTGGCATTTTAGAGGGATAAATGCTTGTTGTACAGAGCCCTGGAACGTCTGAATTGGGAGTCTTCGTGAGCCAACAAAAACAAATAAATATTTAAGTTGTCACGATCAGAATTTTTGGGCTTTTTGGAAAATTAGAGGTAATTGGTAATGGAAAGGATCCACGTAAAGAAAATAGGGGGTCACCAGGTATCTACGAGAGTTAAATAATCGCACAGTTAACATAGCAACTGCAGCCCTATACGTGTTTTGCAAGACATCATTTTGTATCTGGTGAAAATTTATCTGTTGTCATCATCCAGTGAGAACCCTGCTTTTTTATGAAGTTCATTAAATTATTGACAACATTTCCAACATACCTAGAGCATTCAGATTGAGAACTCCCAGAGAACTCATATCTTCTTCTTACAACCCCAACTTAAATGGAATGACATAAAATTGAATGAATGTCAAGACTGTTAGTTATTGTACATTCTTTTATGCTGCGGAACTGAGTCAGTGAGTCAGTCTGTCAGTCTGTATTGCATTGTACTGTACCATACTACATTGTCTGAATCCACCTTTTCTTTACTAGTGCAACCAAGGTCACTGGCCTCTGCCTCCTCCCATTTTTCTGATATCTCTTCCATCAGAATATCCATTTCGCTATCTTCGATGTCAACTCCACTCAGTTTCGCCTGATGTTTTCGTTTCGCCTTGAATTTGTCCAGTAGTAGTTTGAAATGTTCCTGTAAGTTTTTCTTCTTCACCTGAAACTTCACGGAGGTTTCGTCATTCAGACGATCCGTGATGCCGTTCCATACTTTTCCTCGATCTACAGTCCTTGATTTGAAGATCCATGGTTCTGAAGCTCTGACTTCTTTCGCTAGGATCAAATCATGTGTTTCTGTCCATTCCATGATCGAGCTAGAAGAGAGAAAACAAAAGCTTATTAAAAACAGTTAGGTCCTGTCTATCGAGTCACCTTTCGGAAATATTCCAAAGTTATAGAGACAAATTGGAAGAACGAAATAGCATTTTGTACCAGCAAGTACTATCAATCTAAGGTTTTAAAGTCTACAACACGTAAACACCACTCGGAGTAATGTGAATCCCAGGAAACTCATTTCTTTTGCTTTTCTCTCCTTCGCTTGCCATCTTTCTTCTTCACTCAAACCTCAAATGTGAAGCGTGTTTTTCGCTGTAAAGCAAACGAAATATCAAATATTTGCAAATAAAATACAAAGAGAAGCGTCAAAAAAGCATTTTTTGACTTTATAGAAGAGTTTCCGGGCATTTTAGGTGCTGCAAATCGGAAAATAAAGTAACCGTCTCTCGAGGCGGCCAAACCTACCTTTCTCGCCGCCGCCACTGTTGGAAGACGCGGGCAACATTCCATGTGATTATGCTAATTAGTTCGAGAGCGGGAAATTTTACTTCCGGTTGGCGTCCACCTCGCCGCCTCCAGTGTTTGCTTGAGGTCTCTATCGTAAGCTCGGACGTGAACAAGATTGGAAGCTACACACTAAAAAACATCGAAATGGTGTATCAAGTGATTGAGTCCCCCGGTTACACGCAGCACGTCCCGAGCGTGGTTCTTTACAACCACATCTCGCACTACAAAGTGATCTCCTTTGCGAAGGCCACCAAGACAATTCTCACGGACAACATCCCCGTGCAACTCAAAAGCTTTGTGGGTGTCCTGTTCCTGTTCGTCAACCAGTTCCCCGCGGGAGCACGAAACAGCGAAGCCTTTCCGAATCCGGGGGTGACAAAGGTTGAGTTCGACTTAAACGGCGTCTCCAACACGCTGTACCCCAGCGGCATGCTCCCCGCAGATATTTGGGAGACCGCGCGAGCCGGAGCAGAATGGTTGGTGCACCCCCCAGCTCCACTCTCGGTGGTCACCCCTACTGGGTTCTTCCATGACAAATACGGGATCTTCATCGATCTCCGCACGGCACGCGACCACCTTGTGCACGGCGACGGACAAGCAGCCCTTGGCCCGGGAAAAAATCTTCAGTTCTGGATCTATCGAAAAGCCGGTGGTAGTGGCACTGGCAATTGCCACATCTTCCTCCTAGGCGACGCAGCAATCGACCTTGGAAGTCAAGTCGCCTACTATTAATCGTCGTCCTATATACGGGATGGATTGTCTCACCGATTTGATACCCGGCCACCTTCTTATTGTTGGCCCAACGGCGTCCGGGAAGTCGAGACTGGTCCTACGGAACCTACGGGAACCACAACTTCGCGAGGGTACACCCATAGGCTTTGACCCAGGCGTCGTAGGTTTTCCCAGGACCTATATAGTTCACAACGTCCAGGAATTTCAACCCTGGAGTCGTAATGAACATAATCTGGTTCGCTTTGCAGCCCACTTTAATTGACTGGTCGGTCGTCTTACAAAGCTCTTCGACGAAGTAGTTCCGGATCAAATTCAAATCGTACTTACCTGAATTAAACCCGAGCACGGGGACTTGGTCGCACCAATCTTCAATCGCTAGCTGATACTTTTTGGGCAAGAGCTCGAGGGTGTCGGGCAGGAACCTCGCGCGAACGTCTTCTCGTATCCTAGCAGCTCGACGTTCTAGCGTTCGAATGAACTCCTCGATCAACAACTTCGGATCTCGTACGCATAGGTGTTCGGGAGTCGGATCCAAAGTGTCGCTGATCGAAACCGAGATAGGAATATGTGTTCCCTCTAAGGACAGGTCTTCTGTAGGACGACAAGTGCTGGTCTTGTCGAGGTAACTCTCAAAGTCGAACACGATCGCGTGGGGGGTCTCCAAGGTTTTGGCTCCTCGTGCTGCCACCTAACCACAAGACGAAACCCGGCGGCGCGGATTTTGGCTTCCCGCTCAAGCGTCTGTTGGTATGCCATTTCACGCGTAACCGGGCTGCCCTTTTTCTTGGAGAGATTTTGAAGTATCTCCTGGCGTTGCTTCGGCGATGGGAAACAGATTTTGCACCCATGCCATAGGCACCCGTTGAATTGGAAGACGGGCTTTGAGATGGGATCATAACCGTCTACGGCGAAACCTTCTATCACTCGCTCGCCTCCATGTCCACATAGCTGGTGATGGATATGGATCCCTCTGGTGCGGGCTTCATACTCGAGCCATTGGACGGCCTGGACGCTATCCCGTTTTTGTGGGTAGAAGACCTTCTCAAAGGCCGATGGTGGAGCTTCCACTTTCTCTCCTTTGCAGACAACTTTTGTTTCACCTTGGGTGCAACGGGCGGTGTGGCGATAAAGGTTGTCGATCCGTGTAAACCTTGCCTTGCACTCCCCACACACGTATACACTCGCGAGTTTCTGGATGTCGCAAATGAGAAACGCGTGTCTCTCGTAAACGCCAATCGTCATTGGTGGAGTACCTACTTTTTCATAGTGAGCGGGTTGTCTCCGATGCAGCCAATCTCCAGACTCTGTCGGTTCGTATACCCGGATCCCGAATTTGAAGTGCTGCTCTACTTTCCGCAGCTCGTCCTGAGAAATCCCTGGGCAAGCCTCGGGCGAGTGGTACATCTCTCTCGCAAGAGCTCGAGCTTGGCTGGTACAACGATCCACGCGCGCGCCACGATGGACCGCTATACACCGAAAAAGGCAAAGGTTATCTCCATACGTGTCCAAGGAGTACATCCCAGGCTTTCTCCTCAACCAATCTGGTAGTGGACCTGTGGCCAACAGAGGCGCCTGCCGAACAACTATAACTTTTACTTCCACATAGATAAAACGAATGAAGGTCCACTTGGTGCTAGGTCGCTCAATTTGGTCCCTTGACAAGCGCTTCTCGTCTTCCGCCTGAACCCACTCTCTAGCTTCTGACTCAAGCCGCTGGATCCAGGGACTGCCTTTTGCTGTTTTTCTCCACAACATGATTTTTCCCGTTTCGATGTGTCTCAGTCGATAGGTGTAACTGTATCGCAGATAGCAGCTGGTGACGACCTTCTCGTGGAGCTTATCCATAATCCGATCCACCAGAGGCCCGTCCACGCCTTGGAAGAAAGACCACTTCCAGAAGCGCCACCCGCGTTGCTCACCCTCTCTTTCTCCATCCAACTCTTCGAGTAATCGTGACCCTTCTGCGACAATAGATCGCACTAAGGGTGCTCGCCGGTTTTCAATCCTTCTACGAGCCTCTGCTCTCATCGTTGGAGTAGTCCTCTTTCGGACACCCTCCGCGAGAAGAGCGGCGTCAACCTCTCTCGCAAGTTGACGGAGTTCACGGGCTCGTTGCCACTTCTTGTGTGGGTTCTCTATCCCCCCTCCGGTTATAGCAGGGTATCTCCCCGTCTGTAGCGCTCGCTGGAGTCGTTTCCTCCACTCCGCGGCGCGAGCCTCCCCGATCGCTTGTAGGAGGTCAGCTTTTCGCATCTTCGAAACCACAGGTAGTCCATAGCTTCGTGCTAAAGAGCGTAACTCTTTGACGGAGAACATGTTTATGGAAATACCTTTGGTGCGCCACTCTCTAAATGGAAATACTTTTGGTATCGCCACTCTCTAAATGGAAATAATTTTCGCTAAACTTCACTTGTCACAACGCGCGCCAACGTTTTTCCGAAGATTTATAGTATGCATATTTGTCTAAATTGAAATAGCTCATTAACGCTCGGAAAACGCTCGGAAAATCTTCGGGTCATCTTCGGGTCATCTTCGGGTCATCTTCGGGTCATCTTCGGAGCTCGGAAAATTCTCTTAAAAATCCAAATTGGAACCCCTTCCTTTTATACTTGGGGGCCTTTACACGCTGAAAAACAGCTTCTAGCTCAAGTGGTATTTGAATGGCTCCTTCTATACTACTTGAAATGCTCAAATAACCATGTGGTGTACTTTGAATGTATCTTAAGCAGCTTAGCTGTATTACTTTTTTGTCCCAAGGAACTGCTACTCTTCATGAGCTTATGAGACAACTGGTGAGCACTGAACCAACAGCTGATATCCTTGGAGATCACCAAAGCTCTGATGCTTTCTGGGCACTCATCAATGCCTCGCATTGGCCCATTAATAAACAAATAACTGATAGCAATAAATCTCATTTATTACAACACCTACTTGAGAATGAAATTGTTTACTCTAGAAAGTTGGAAATTGATCAGCTGTCAGAAGGGTTACAAGTTTTGGGGCTGTTGCAGTTAATACAAAAAAACCCCCACTTGTGTTTTGAATTGTTTTGTTACAATCCCAATTTAAAGTTGACTTCGGAAAAATTTCTAAGTCAAGTTTATCTTAAAGAACCAGCTGATTTCAGTGAAAAGCAAAGCTATGATTGGTTTTTGAAGTTTGTTAATACAGCAGATGCAAAAGTGCTGGCATCTCTCCTTCAGTTCATTACTGGACATAGGTCTATTCCTCCCCGTGGCTTGCCTCACCAAATCTGCATTAAGTATCTGCCTGATGATGACTCTGCTTCACTTCCGAAGTCAGTTGGATGCTTAGCAATCATAAATTTGCCAACAGTTCATTCATCAGAGAAAAAGTTCATGGAGAGCTTAACTGTAGCATTGCAGTGTGAAAGTCAAGGATTTGGATCTGCATAAAATGACAAACTGCTATATTATTATCAGAGTAAGCTTGACAAAACCTTTCTTGTTGATCTATGTAGGTCAGTTATTGTAAACAAGGCAAGATGTGTCTTTACTGTTCAGCTTTTATTGACTACATTTGTTGTTGTTACATTAGCCATAGGAATTAAATAAACCTAACTCAGCAACTGTTTTGTGGCCTGAGACTAGATTTTTAATCAAACAAAAGTTAATATTTTTACCATGTAGGTTGCTCTTTAAGTAGTCATTACAATGTGCCCTATGTCCCTTGCCATAACTAAAGATTCACCCTTTCCCTCCTAGAACGAGTCATTGTGACATTCAAACTTTTACATGTGTGTAGAAAATCCTGTCTCAAAAGAAACCTCTTACAGAAACATTGCATAAATCTTAAGATTAAATCTTAAATGCTTTTTTGTAATGTTTACCATGGACACTCTAGTAAAAGTGAAAGGGTTAGATAGGTAAACCTGAGATTTCTTCTACTTACAAGACCATGGTGTAAAAACGTTTGGGCTGATTTATTTATTCCAAGTAAGAGAAGTGCTATGGCATACACAGGAGGCTACTTAAGGAGTCGACCACTTGTAAATAAATGTCAATTCCAAATGTTTGGCTATTTGCCAATGGGTTAATAGCCCTCAGGTGATGTTGTAGTTGTTCAGAAGAAATGAGTAGGTCAATTTCTGGGACTTCTATTGCACAAGCATCAGATGAATCTCTACCCCATGCTTGATTAGGCGAGGGCCCATCATGATCGATTCCATAATGTTCAAATTCATGCTGTAGGAAGGAAAGTTAATAAGTCACACATGGCAAACTTGAAGAAGAGTCTTGCAGTTCTTCTACTAGTTAATTTTACTTAAGGTACCCCTGAAGATAACAACTTGTGTTATGTCAAGATCTAGCTAGTGATCTTTATCAATATGCCATACATGTACCTCTGTTATGTTTGTCAGTTTATAATATATTAAACTGTTGAGGTTTAGAGGAGCCCAAAAACTGCTTATGTTGTTGTTGTTCTTCATCTTGTTGCATATTTATATTTGATAAATGACTATATAATTTAGAGATTTCAGTTATTGTTCTTGACTATTTCTGGGACACACTAGGTGAGGATAGAGTTAAAGCCATGCAGATCAATAATTTGCATTATACATGTACCACAAAATTACAATATCTCATTTCTCATCTTCTATATGTTGAGAAAATCAGTTGCTAGTCAATAGAGCAAAAAAAATCTTTCTGTTAAGTGACACCAAATGAACAAAGGGCATGTTATAGAAAGCAAAAGAGGCACACTTCTGCATGGGTAATTGGATTTACTTTTGTGTATCAGTCAGTGCTTGGTGTAGTTTTCCATTTTGCTGCAGTTTCATTTTGACTTTAACTTGTATTTTTAACTATGAAAATCTCCAATTTCGGGTTGTTTCCAGCTACCTAGTTAGTTACCTGCTCCAAATACAACTCAATCATTTCCTGACGAAGACCCCAAACCCAGAGCTGAGCTGGAGACATGTTGCCTTCAGTTGACAATGGATGATGATTCCACCCCTCAGCAAAAACCTTCAAACTACTGTTAATCCTGTCTTTAAAAACATATCTAAGTGCAAACAAGTGAACATCATTTCCTATATCAAGTATTCCCTCATTTTCCATATACTGGAAGAGGCTGTAAAAATATAGAGACATCCACTAAAGGCATCTCGCCAAAGCCGTTCAATTCGTTGATTATGACAGCTCTTTCCAGCAATGAAGCTGCCCCTATCAGGGCCCCTAAGAGGATGGGTGAACATAAACCAAGCAACATCAATGTTTTCAATGCCTTTGTCACCACGAACTCTGGAAGGCAAACCAAAAACTTCTACTGCATCAAGGAACAACTTTAGAACTGTTTGAGCTTTGTTGTCACAGTTACAGTGAAGGTATGTAATCTGACGAGAATATCCATCTATTGCACCATGCACTACAAAGCCCCACCCAAAAAATCAATCAAATGTGGTCTCAATATCCTGCATTAATATTGGCAGTCCTTTACATACCTGAGCATTCAGTGCCAATAAATCAGTCAAGAAATGTTCCAAAAACAAAACAAAAATCTCTTCGTATTCTGCCAAAGTGTTATTTCCCTGGAGCATGTAGATGTACAGTATGCCGTTTTCAAAATTTTTGCAAAGAAGAACAAGAACTTTTGTTGGCAGCTCAAAACTACTTGGACTCTTAATAGAGCAAAGCAATTTCATATCACTTATTTGCCTTTTAGTTTAAACTAGCACCTATAGGTACATTGAGAATCCCACCCAGAACAAAGTTATAGTCTTTGTATCGAGCTCTATACAACTGTACCACAAACTTAGGTATTAAAATGTACCAAAAGTAGACCCTGTGTATGGTTGTGGCTGCCAATAGCAGCAACAACAGTCATAAATGCAATTCAGAGTTTTGACGTTTCTTGTCATTTATTGTTTAAAATATTTTTGATGCTAAAATACTGAATGGAAATTCATTGTACACTTTCAAGATGTAGAAACTAACCTGATAAGCTTATGATTCCCATCAATATGCCATAGAGATAAAGGTGATCTCACTTTGTAAATCCTTCTTTCAACGGTAGTAAGTTGAAGGGCACGCATCAGAATCCCTTCTGGACACACGCCTCATACTGTCTTGAATTCGACGCCACTGGATATTTAAACCCTTCGCTCGCAAAAAGCCTCGCATTCTTCTGTATCCACAGTTTGGGAACATTGTCAAAATATTTGAGCTATGCAAAACAAACACATTTCACATAAATGGAGGATAAAAATATGAAGGAAAATATTACAAAGCCCCAAAAACATTTGCATGGCAAGCATCTTGCACACAAACATGCTCACACAAACTCAATATAAAGCCCTCGCCATAAGTTCAATTATTAACGTTAAGCCAATCCTTTCTGAATTGCAAAGGTCTACCACAACCTTTCTGAATGAAAAAAAAAGAAAAATAGTGATAATATCATAGGTACAAAATGCAGGTTACAGGTCAACCAGTGCAGGTTTGATAGGACCCCTAACAGAGTACAGGTCACTGTACTTTGGAAAATAAATAACACCAAGAAGGCCTCCTAGCCCTATCCACAATGCAAAATAGAGAGTTAGCTTAATGCTTATCTCAGCTATTTATCAGTAGAGCAGTGACCTGCACTTGTGACCTGTAACCGGTGTTTGTTCTTTACATTCATACTTATCATCATAGGCGCTTAACAAAAACCTAAGTTAACTACTTACATCTGACTGTCAAGTTCGTCGTCTGACGCATTAGTAAAGGCCACTTTTATCAAATCATATTGTTTTATTCGTCTTTGGATTGTCTTGCCCGATACACCAAAAATGTGCCCAATTTTCGTCAATGAAAACTGAAAATCCAAGTATAACTGCAGCATGTCATGAGGAATATCAACAGAGGGTTGAATTAAACAAGCGAGTTTCTTCCTTTCCGTTCGCTAATGATCTTAAAGAATCTTGCGCACTTCTTAAAATATCTGCTATTTCCAAGGGAAAGTTGTACAGCCCTGAAGCTCTTTTCACCAGGTTCTGAATTCTGTCCAGCTGAACGCAAACGTAATCAACACCATCCATGTCCTCATAAAGTCTGTCATTTAGCCTGTCAAGCAGCACTTCAATACTGACACGAAGACACTCCTTGAGCTCGTCAATAGGTTTTACGGCAGCCATATTGGTAGCCATGCTGCTCAACTGTAATACCCAGGTCCCCTCTTTTAAAAAAATCGCGGGATAAAAACGTGACGAGTTGACGGTCGACACGACGAGTTGAAGGTTGACACGACAAGTTGAAGATCGACATGACGAGTTGAAGGTCGACACGAGTTGAAGGTCGACACGACGAGTTGAAGGTCAACACGACGAGTTGAAGAACGAAAAGACGACAAGACGAGATAGCAGAACGAGACGATGAGTTGACACTACGAAACGACGGGTTGAAAAACAAGCTAGTAAAGGACGCAAGTAAAAAAGACGACAAGACAAGATAACAGAACGAGACGACGAGTTGACACTACGAGATGACGAGATGAAGTTTTTGTCCACAAGTTGACGCCATAAAAACGTCTCACACCATGTAGTGTAAAGATCAGAACTGTTGTCAATAAGTAGGTTCATAGGTTTATTGCAAAACTACTTCACCCGTCCCATACATTCTAAACTCGATGCGACAGGATGATTTCTCGCATCGAGCTATAGTGGAACCTCGATTTAACGAACCTCTATTTAACGAAGTCCTCGATGTAACGAATGATATTCTATGTCCCGGCCAAAGTTACAGTGTCAATGGCACATGACCCACAATCTGCGACGTCCCTCCTCTGTGTTGCAACATTTTTAAATCGCTACTCTAAAAGTGTCGTTCTTTGAAAACAAAAGCTGCATGTCTGCTCAAAAATTAAAATAATTGCTACTGAATACCACCATGCTTGTGGTGACAAAAAGTGCGTTGAATTGCGTGACATCAGTCCCCTGTGTTACAAATCAATCATTAACTATGACCTCGATATAACGAACATTTTGGTTGTTTCCCTTTAAGTTCGTTATATTGAGGTTTTCGATATAAAGAACCCTCGATTTAACGAACAAATTTGCCCGGTCCTCAGCGACTTCATTAAATCGAGCTTCCACTGTAACTGTTTCTTGTATCGTGTCGTGTTTCGAAACTGTGCTCAAGTGGGTTCCCTTGGCAACGAAAACAAATCACATGTAACACACAAAGATCGGAATTTGCATTCAGATATGCGAACAAACTATGAGGCAAGTAAAACTGTACTCGCTAAAAGTGATAATTCTCCTATACTAATTTACTTTTCTAGGGTATTGGGCTGTAGGCGAATCGACTTGAGTGTAGGCGAAACGTCTCAGAACGTGTAGGCGAATCGACTCAAGTGTAGGCGAAACGACTTGTAGGCGAAACGACTTGTAGGCGAAATGACCGGCTACCGTTCCCTTGACAACGAAAACAAATCACATGTAACACACAAAGATCGGAATTTGCATTCAGATATGCGAACAAACTATGAGGCGAGTAAAACTGTAGTCGCTAAAAGTGATAATTCTCCTATACTTATTTACTTTTCTAGGGTATTGGGCTGTAGGCGAATCGACTTGAGTGTAGGCGAAACGTCTCAGAACGTGTAGGCGAATCGACTCAAGTGTAGGCGAAACGACTTGTAGGCGAAACGACCGACATTCCTCGTGGGTAGTAAGTCGTGTGTCGTGGGTCGTGGGTGGTGGGTAAAGTCGTGGGTGGAAAAAATACCGGTGACGAAAAATAGTTTAGCAACGGTAAACATCAACAACTTTCCAAAAAGGATTTCGAAAAATAATGAATTAAAAAACAAACAAACAAAAACAAAATTGAACCATGGAATTTAGACCCAGACAAGAGATGAAGGCGTGACGGCGTGACGCGTGACGCGTGGCGGCGCGGCGGACGAGACCATCAAAGGGAAGACCTGACAGTTGAGAACTAGCAGACCTCGTGGAAAATTGCCAGCGCAGCCTTATTAAAAATACACATACCGTAAAATTCCGCTAATAAGCCCTCCCGAAAATAAGGCCCCCAAATCTCAGACGCAAGTATCCTTCCTTCCTTCAGTTCAAGTGTAGGGGTATCGAATGGTCTTTGCAAGCATTTGCAAGCACGCGAGCACTGCGTCTTTTTTTGCGAGCACGAGCAGTGATCAAATTTATCTTGCGAGCAGCGAGCACTTTAGAAAATACAACTGGCGAACAGCAAACACTTCGATAAATTTTCCGCTCATTTTACGTTTCGATTTATTAGAGTGCGCCTAGTACCGTAACTGCGATCATTTCACGTCCCGGAAAATTTGAATTTGAGGAAGTAACAATATTTTGTGTGCTCATGGCGAACGTAGCAGCTTTTACATGATTTACGGAATTTTAAGAAATCGAGCAAATTTTAACGAGAATCCGAGCATGCGAGCAATTGCAAAAATTTTGCGAGCACGAGCAAGCGAACACTCATCTGAATTTTGCGAGCAAATCGAGCAAAGGCCAAATTTTGCGAGCAGTTGAAAATTTTTATGACCATTCGATACCCCTAAGTGTAATACCAGACGAGTGCAAAGAGTGTAAAACCAGTGCAAATTACAACGATTTCCGAAGTTAGTCCGAAGAAACCCGAACGACCCTAATGACTTCCGAAGGTTATCCGAGGTATTCCGAAAATTACTGAAGTTAACCCAAAGACTTCCGAAGGTTACCAAAGACTTCTGAAAATTTCCGAAGATTGCCGAAGATGGACCGGAGATTTTTTAACGTTATCAGACAAGGATTGCGAACATTTTTGGAAATTTTAAAAGGATTGTGGGTCCCCTTACCTCATTCAATTGGTCAGTAAATCTTTTGATGTATATTATTAATAAGTAATCATACGGATTTTCTCATTCAGTTTGGGATTAATTTACACTTGTGAGTTTTCGTCCAAATTTTCTTCTCCGTTTCTTCTTTTATTTATTATCTTTGTAATGTTGTTTGTGTGTGGCAAGATAATAATAATAATAATAATAATAATAATAATAATAATAATAAATTAATCACAAATTAAACTCGAACCGTATGGGTACCTATACTAACAAAAACCATACGTGAAATTTGTATCATGGGCCTTTTTAAAAGTGCTCACTACTCATCACGGCGAAACGGTTTTATTATTTCAATAATAAAAGCAAATGCAGAAACTTAAAGATAGAACAAAACAAGCAATATGCAGAAATCTACCTTAGCTCAGTCTAACCATCGACTATTAAGTTTAAATCATATCCTTCCAAAACTTTCACTTGTATAGGATTAAGGTTCCTATAAACTTCTGATTTGATGTGAACGAGTCCAGTAAACAGCGGATTTTTTTTTTCTGTATGTGTGCAAAGCTGGGATGGTAATATGTGTTGGTGAAATCAGCACTGTATACAAAAGAGCCGGTTGTTGGATCCCGCCGCATCAACCTGCGATCAACGTGCTTCACCACCATATTATGGGGTGGTTGTCGAAATTTTTCTACAAATTCGTTTCCACACCCATAACACTTTCTGGCGTTAGTTGGCAGAGGGACAAGATTATATTGATAGGGTGACATTCCCGAATGCCAAGTTCCTGGTGCTACAGGTGGGTTTACAGCAAACGGGAGCATGAAAGGGAATCTTGCAGCTGGAGGTACCGGTGGTGGTGCCGCTCGTGGTAACGCTAATGCCGGTTGCATAAATTGTCCCCCAGTTTGAAAACTCGATGAGTGCGCCATATTTGGTTGATTTGGCAGGGGTACCTCTTGTTCATGGTGTGCAGATAAGACGTGTCCATTTTTAGAGCTTGCTCGTTCCATACGCGCTTGATTACTACTTTTGTCCGTTCGAACTTTCTTTCCATTTTCACGACGATGTTTCGACCTGCCTCTATGTTCATTAATTTCAGGAGGTCGATGGCCTGAAGTTTCATCTATCATGGCTCCCATCTCTTGAATTTCCCTGCCTAGTTTTTGAGCGAGGTCTATCTCTCGACGATAGTTTCTTTCTTGATATCCCGGCCCGGTTCCGCCACGAGAATTACCTGACATGAAACCTTTCAAGTCAGCTTCTAGAAGAACACTGTCTCTTATATCCATATGTGCGGCTTCTAACAGCGAAAGGTTGGGGCGATCTCTATGGGCCCATCCAGCATGTATCACCTCCACTTGGTTCATGTGAGGCCCATCCTCTGGGGTGAATGCGTTGAAAATGAACTCTCGTCTATCATTCCACCATTTCAGCCAAGAATCCAAGAAGTGTCGCTCAGGACGCTCGTCGATAAAAAATTGCAATTCACCCTTTGCAGCTTTGCAGCATTATACCCTTGCAAGGTCTGCGCGTGTAATAAAGCTTCACATTTTTCTTTGAATATAGCTCGACTCTCTGGATCCAATTTTTGGGCTTTTTTGTTTCTGTTTTCTTTAAAGTGAAATTCACAGGTCTTGATCTTATCTAATGCTCCATGCCCAAACACCTTTTTGATGCCATTAAGATTGGCTCCAGCCATATCACTGCACCAGTCTAGCGGATTGAATTTCGTCTGGTTATTTTTTGAAACTTTCTGAAGTGCTTGGTTGAAAAGTTCCCAAAATAACTGAATGTTTTCGAAGTCCTCAGTCTCTGCCTCCATGATAGCAAGAGGAATTTGCTTTCTCAAAAGCAGATGGTATATGCTCGCAGTTAATGTTGTGTAGTTCCGGCATCGTTTACGCTTCCCATCAAAGAAACAATACTCTTTGCTTAAAAAATGCTGCCCTTGCTGATCCATGTCTAAGGCCATTTGCATTTTAACTTTACTTGTTTTGAAGACATGTGATGGTTTGTCTGGGTTGCCCCTTCTGTCGTTCACTTTAAAAATATAAATATGACTGTCCTTTTTGTCACAATACTGTTTAAATGTAACAAGCCCTTCAAAGTTCTCTCCTTGTGGATTAATGTTCTTTTTAACTGCCTGTTTTTGGTTGGCAATCCACTTTTTATCAGTTAGTTGGCTTGCTTCCCTGTCAACTTTATCCCATTCCTCATTCCCCCTTAACAAGGACACGACCAAAGCCGACTGCACTTCTGAAGGCTTAAGGTTTGGATCTTTTTTGAACATGTCCCTTATTACGGCCTCTTTTTGTTTTTTGCATGACTCTGGTTTCGCGGGGCAGGTGTGCTGTCCATAATGAAATATTTGTAAGCTTTTTTCTCCAATTTTTACGTACCGTCTTGCCGGACATTCTACAAACTCGGCCTTGATGCAGCAGGCTGAACATTTCCTATCGTCGCCATTCTTCTGGAACTGTAGCCTGTTTATCACTCCATATTGAGTTTTGAAGATACACCCTTCATTCATGCACCTCCATGACCCACGACAATCAGCATATCTCATGGGTCCTTTGTTTGCCCAGTGTGTTGTGCTGTCCTTTTGCCACTGTCTACCGTCAGTAGATAAAGTAGCCCTTCGCGCTTTCACATCTTTTACATTTTTAATTGAAAATGCTCTTAGGCTGTCAATACCATTAGGCAGTTTTTCAACTACTTCTAATTCGACAACATCCCACATCTCGGGAGCAATTTTTCTTTGTTTCTTGGATGGGGGGTGTGGTTCATCATCCTCGGTTTCACTTCCAGAGGGACTGCTGGGTGCTGCCTTCCGTTGTGTGACCCTGACTGTGTTACTAATAATAATGATAAATAATGTATGATAAATAATAATGATAAATAATATATAAATGATACATTATATAGATACATTCGAGAAGTTCGAAAACAGGTCATATAGCCGTATCGATACCAAAACTAAGGATCCTACGAGTTTCGTTATAAGGTTAAACCAAAGCTTTACCTACGTTAGGTTCAATCTTTTTTAAATATATAATTAAATGTACAATAGAACCCCGCAAA
Source organism: Ricordea florida (assembly GCA_949710005.1). NCBI lineage: Eukaryota > Metazoa > Cnidaria > Anthozoa > Corallimorpharia > Ricordeidae > Ricordea > Ricordea florida. The sequence goes on from OX453283.1 coordinate 10,248,845, forward strand.
CTCGAACTTCCAGGGGTAATGAAAAACAGTTCAAATTAGTGGGGGTGCGAGTTAGAGGAGTTGGTGTTGAGTTTTAGGTTTCCTGTTAACATAATATCGAGGCTCACAATCACATGTCATTTTGGTGCACTTTGAAGAACTTACACACTTTCTACTAACTGTGTGTTGTGCACTGTACAACTTTTGGACGCCGCCGACTTCGCTGATGTTCGCGTTATCCATAACGGTTAAATATTCCGACAATACTATCAGCTATGTGACGTGTCAAAAATCGAGTTCAACTTAACGGGGTAAATGCGGTACCTCTTCTTTTTCTTGGGTGATGGACTTGTGAGGTCAATAAACACTTGCCCTTCACTTGATGAGTTGCTGCTAATCCTCACACATTCCACAGTAGGACCCTACAACGGAGCAAAGACCTCAAATAAGCGTGACCTGACAGCTGGCAAAGCCAATCTGAAGAAAGAAGTGAAGCAGCCAATTTTCTGTGCCCCCCACCCCACTCCCCCCCCCCAACCCTTCTCCTTGTATCGCGAATTATCAAGTGGCGAGTGTGATGTGGGAAGTATCTCAAGACATCTGACCATAAGTTTAGGAGTAAAGACGTTTCTAACTTCAAAGCACTAGATAGAATATCCGCTTTCTCTTTTCCGACGTTGCCCCTTCTCCTTTTCTGGCTCGCAACCCAGCTATTACCGCAATAAATACACAAAGGTTTTTACATATTTCCTTTTTTCTTTTTGTTTCTTTCTTTTTCTTTTTCATTTCTCTAACATTTTTATTACCATTTTTATTACTTTCTAGACTGCAAGCAGTTTCTACGTTTGACAAATCGGGCGAAATACACGCGGGCGCATGAAAATCGTCTCCGCGAGGAGACATCTATGAGTTAGAGACTGCTCGCAGTCTACAGCATTCGTGACTTCAACATCTTTTTCATTTTGCATCCTGGTTTTATCGCTTGTCATGATATTGTTTCTCGTTTCCATTAAGTTCAATACACGAGTGTGCGCTTTTGATAAAAGATGATATCAATACCGCCCGTATATTTGGGAATATAGTTATTGAGAAACGGAACAAAAGGACAAGCAATGTCTAGTTACAGTACCTTTGATCGGGACTTTTCCTTCCGTGGTTTTTTCACCACAGATTGACTAAAGCCGGGCGTTGGATTCTCCAGAGATCCATCCGAATCCGAACCTTCATCATTCTAAAAGGCATAACTTAAGACAAACATTTCGGTTGGTATTTCGTGCTTTTGATAAAAAGATGATAGTATCAGTACGAATCTCTAGGCGCCGTGACACGCGAATGGCTATTGTAAACTGAATGAACACGCTCAAAAGGAATGTAATAAGATAAGAAAAACATCTCTTTTCTTGTAGTCAAAGCTAGATGAAATAATTCTATGTGTCTTTTTGCGAAAAGCAAGAGCTGAAAACCGAACTCAGTGTTTTTGACAACTTAAAAGAATAGAGTACAAAAAGCTATGTAAAATAGTGACGGTACCTTTGATCGGGACTTTTCCTTCCGTGTTTTTTTCACCACAGGTTGGCTAAAGCCGGGCGTTGGATTCCTCAGAGATCCATCCGAATCCGAACTTTCATCATTCTAAAAAGTAAGTAAGCAAGCAATTACAGTTTTCGATCCAGTTATCGACCTGTTGACTAGACAAGAGACAAATAGTTGTCAAAAAGTGTAACCTACCTTTGTACGTGTAGATAGAAGAGATTCCTTTAAAGCTTTTCTCATTGCTTCGTCTTCATCCTCTCTCTGAAAGCGTCTCCAGTAATCATTCCTTAAAGGGCTGTGTATTTTAACGACATCTGCATACAATGTACGGATACTTTCTTCACTAGAGCTGGTAGCGCACGACTGGTCTTCAGGGTTTATACGTGAGGAATCCATCACAGAAAAAAGGTGTACAGATCTCGCAACCGTCTTGAAGTGATCTCACTTAACTCAGTTAAAAATGCCTCATTGTGGTGATTTTCCACGAGGTCTACTGAATGATATCTGCTAGTTCTCAACTGTCAGGTCTTCCCTTTGATGGTCTCGTCCGCCGCGCCGCCATGCGTCACGCGTCACGCCGTCACGCCTTCATCTCTTGTCTGGGTCTAAATTCCATGGTTCAATTTTGTTTTTGTTTGTTTGTTTTTTAATTCATTATTTTTCGAAATCCTTTTTGGAAAGTTGTTGATGTTTACCGTTGCTAAACTATTTTTTGTCACCGGTATTTTTTCCACCCACGACTTTACCCACGACCCACGACCCACGACACACGACTTACTACCCACGACCCACGACCCACGACAGTTAGTCCAACTCAGCATCAGAGGGTTGATCACGGTAGCAAAATGATCCCAAAATGGAGTAGAGTTAATCACGAAAGAAAAATGACAGGGCGCAATAGGGTTGGTCATGGGGGGAAAATATGATCAAGTAATAGCAAAATATAATGATAGAAAAGAGTTGATCACGGTAGAAACAAGATATCAAAATAGAAAAGCGTTGATCATGGCACGAAACACAACATCAAAATAGAAAAGAGTTGATCACGGTAGAAATACAACATCAAAATAGAAAAGAGTCGATCACAGTAGAAATACAACATCAAAATAGAAAAGAATCGATCACGGTAAAAACATGATATCAAAATAGAAAAGAGTTGATCACGGTAGAAACACAACATCAAAATAGAAAAAAGTCGATCATGGTAGCAACACAACATCAAAATAGAAAAGAGTCGATCACGGTAGAAACACAACATCAAAATAGGAAAGAGTTGATCACGGTAGAAACATGATATCAAAATAGAAAAGAGTCGATCACGGTAGAAATACAACATCAAAATAGAAAAGAGTCGATCACAGTAGAAATACAACATCAAAATAGAAAAGAATCGATCACGGTAAAAACATGATATCAAAATAGAAAAGAGTTGATCACGGTAGAAACACAACATCAAAATAGAAAAAAGTCGATCACGGTAGAAACACAACATCAAAATAGAAAAGAGTTGATCACGGTAGAAACACAACATCAAAATAGAAAAGAGTTGATCACGGTAGAAACACAACATCAAAATAGAAAAGAGTCGATCACGGTAGAAATACAACATCTTAATAGAAAAGAGTCGATAATGGTAGAAACATGATATCAAAATAGAAAAGAGTTGATCGCAGTAGAAACACAACATCAAAATAGAAAAGAGTCGATCACGGTAAAAATAAAACATCAAAATAGAAAAAAGTCGATCACGGTAGAAACATGATATCAAAATAATAAAGAGTCGATCACGGTAGAAACAAGATATCAAAATAGAAAAGAGTCGACCACGGTAGAAACAAGATATCAAGATATAGTAGAGTTGATCACGGTGGAAACATGATATCAAAATAGAAAAGAGTCTATCACGGTAGAAACACAACATCAAAATAGAAGAGTCAATCACGGTAGAAACAACATATCAAAATATAGTAGAGTTGATCATGGTAGAAACATGATATCAAAATAGAAAAGAGTCGATCGCAGCAGAAACACAACATCAAAATAGAAAAAAGTCGATCACGTTAGAAACACAACATCAAAATAGAAAAGGGTTGATCAAGGTAGAAACAACATATCAAAATATAGGAGTTGATCATTGCAGTACAACATAAAAATAGAAAAGAGTTGATTATTATTATGGTATTAAAGTGATATCATGATAGCAAATGATGTCGGTAGTAAAAAATTGTTCAAAGCGAAAAAAATTAAAAAGTCTAAAAAAAAAATTCTTGCACAACCTGAAGGTGAAAAAAAAATCATCTTGCCCAGAAAAATTGCCCAATTTCCTACTCTCCAAACAAATAATGGTCCGTCCCGTACAACACTTTCAGAATCACGAGATTAACAGAAACGTTTCAAGAGCCATCGCACAGAATGACGTGTATAACGTCATCGATAAATGTAATAATATAAGCCATCAAAAATAGAATTAATTTTGAAACAAACGGCGCGCCATAGCATGGCAGCCTTTCTCGCTCCCAGTCGTAGCATTGACAGCTTGGATCGCTGGTTCCAAAGCACACCTTGTAACTCGTTGCGCCCTTCACTGGACCTTGACATCTCACTTCAAACATGCCATTGGTTATGTCCGAAACGTGAACATCACTGCTAGGAATTGACTCGTCTAGATCGAGTTTATCTATGCATTGTTTGATGACATGATGGGGCCTTTCTATCAAATAGGGAGGGATGTTTCGATTGTAATGGCGAAAGCTTGCTTGCAGCTTTGTATTCATTTCAACATACCTAGGGAAAAAGTAAAAAAATTGGATTCCATTCGAAAAATAGTTTTGCTCATAGTTGAACACCTTTTTGAGACCAAGTCAACTTTAATGCGTAATGAAATGGTAGCGACCTAAATCAGATGGAATTAAGTGACCTTAACCTGGGAGACAAGAGATGAAGAAAACAGGTAACTGATGCCTGTTTTCTACAAACCTCTGTTTACTAATTTCAAATTGCTATTAGGTTAAATTTATTTGGTTAAATTTAGTTTTAATTTAAGGCTTAGCATATTTATAGTTAAATCGATTTCGTCAATGCCGATATTCAGTCAAATTGATCGATTGTAAGTCTATTTAAATAAGTTGATTTATGGAGTCAATATGATAATTAAGACTGGGTCGTAAATTAATTTTTAAATATAATTTTATTCATCGTTGTATTAAGACATTTTGAAGAATTACGTCCCCTTGACATTGTGACTTTTAATTATGACTCCGTTTTATTAGTCTCAAAGTACTTCTTTCGGAATGCTCACTTTCACCACTCTGAAAAATACACGTGGACGAAAACTAAACTTATTACTATTTAAAAAGTCTGAAAGGTATAGAAGACTTATAAAATAGCATTTTTACACTCAGTGCACAATACAGATGAAAACCAAAGGCAAAATCTCTTATAACTATTGAAATCTGCTAAATGTATTGATACTTAATTACAATAATAACCGAAAAATCAAATAAATTTACAGTTTGATTCTTGACATTACACGAATAGGAAGGACTGTCTTTTCCTATCTCGTTCACTATGACCCAGGCCTCTACTTGAGACGTTACGAATCTTTAGTAAAGCTCGGCTCTAGCAACTCCATATTGACCGTTATGTTTTTAGGCATACTGCCCGTCTTACTTTGCTTGGTCATCTCCCCCTTCTTGATCTCCAAAACGGGTATGTTACAAACTTCTTTACCCCCACTGCTGCTCTCGACGATGAAACTGCAAAGAGAGAAAAACGAGTTAGCTGGAAAGGTCGCAACACAGACGTCCCACTCCCATCCTCTTGTCACCTAGCCCCCGCTGTGCCACTTAAGGTTTACAGAGTATAATATACATTTCAGACAGGACGGTGTGTCCCTTTAAGAATTTGCTGCATGCAAACGTACCTCACTGACAAGTGAATAGGCCTGTCTCCCTCTTCATTTTCAAGGCCGTACTGGATGCTGCCTCCTCGTCTTAGGCAGAACAGTCGCCACTTACGGCCCCACATCTCAAAGCTTGGCGAACATATGTCGCCGTAGCAGTTCGGGATGCTCCATTTGTATGCTCCCGCCTCACCTGTTCTTCGTGTCTTAACATGAAGCCACTTCTGTTAAAAAAAGTACCACAGGAGGCGTTAACAACATTTTTCTTGGATGAAATACCATATCAGCAGGACAATTGTTATGCTTGTTTTTAGATGAAAGCACGAAAAACGTAAGCTGAACTCGAGGAGTTTCCAAGGTGCATTGCAACCCTATGTACACTGTCGGCTAAAACAGCGAACCATTTCTTTCTTTTTTGAACTTCATTGTGATCCATAGGCAAATGCGAAAAAAGAGTCATAATCAGTTTTCGTTTTAATTAAAGCTTCAGAAATGAGAATAACGCGAGTGTTTCTCCAAACAAAATTTTGGACGTAACGTTCCCCCAACATTTAAAATTTTCGCAAAAAGCAAGTTTATTTTTCTTACAAACAAATTGCTTTCCTTTTCTCTGCATGGGGATTGAGGAACAGATAAATTTTTCCCAGCAATCACTCAAAATGCTTAAAATGGTTTCAGAATTCAAGCTTTGTTGTAAGTTGTTTTTTGGGTCTTTTTCGCAAAATTTCCCGTTGGGTGCCCCTGTGTCTTCAAGTCTGAAGAATTTCACTCTAGAGACTGTTAAGAGGTTTCGTTGAAATTTCTCCTTTCAATAAAATTCTTCATAGGTGCATAGCGATGAATTTTAGAAATGGACATTTCGGGCAAACTCACCATTTTGCTGGCACTCCAAAGAATGCGTTCGTTTTCCTCTTTAAGGAGGCTGTAGTGCCGGGACATATTTTCTTCCTGGTGCATTTGCTTGTCCTTTCTCCTTACCGTTTCTCCACATCCCTTGACGGTGCATTTCTGCACTTTGGCAGGGCATTGAAGTGTATGAGATGGGAGAAGATACCTTGGGAGATCAATTAATAATGAGAATTACTCCATTACTCACTAGTACACAAGCATTCTCAAACTCTTCTTTTGTTATTTATTTTATATAGCCGCACCAAGAGGCTGTGAACCTGTTTTCCTTTCTCTTCTTAAAAAAAGCATATGTTATATAAAAACGTTTTAATGATCAATCTCGGCTATATGAGCTCTCTTAGGCTGGGACCAGGTTCCGCATTGGGGGAAAAATAGAAAATTAAACGTCCGCTTTGTTAACCAACAAAAAGAAAAAATAGGAGCGCAAAGGAAGCCGAGAGATGAGGGTCTCCAGCAGTCAGGCCTGGGAAAGGGTGGTGGAGGCTCCGCCGCCCTTCCCTCTTCCCCAATTCACCGCTCGACTCGAAACAATTTTAAGTTAAACGATCTTTTCTTGCCAAAACACAATGCCGAAAAACTGACGGCATACTAGCCCAGAGGCGTATATATTACATAAACTATTTTATTTGCTTGATAGAATCTGTACAGAATGTCCTGAAATGACATAACAATCGCTATCGAAATATTATTTTTACTTTCCTTATCAATACACTATATAGATTCTATAGAGCAAACAAAAGAATTTCTGTCACCTACACTTTTTAGCGTACCTTTCTACCAATTCGCCGCAATCGAGTGGGCATTGTATCGGTTTAAAACTGCAAAGATGCTGGTGGAGTTCCTCATCTTTTTTATTGAACTTTTCGCCACAGTTGCAGATTATTTCCCGCATGGGGCAATCGTGGCCATCTTGGAGTTTTCTCTGCAGTTTTTCACTGCAGAGAAGGCACACGACTTCAACTTCTGCGCATCGCCCTAGATGGTCTTTGGCAGCGTCCAGTTTGATCCTTCCCTTGCAGGCCAGGCATTCACCATCAATTGCAGTGATTAGATTGCTTGCAAAAATATTCTTGCAAAAGGCAATCACCACTTGGCGGCACATCGCACACTGAATGGCACGGGATGTTTGCTGGAATCGGTAAACACATTCGCCGCAAAACGTGTGACCACATGGCGTGGCTATTTGTGCGTCGAGTAGAGGCTTCTTGCTAACAAAGCAGAATTAAAATACACTTAAGAATGCTGCGATCATCTAATATAGTCGATGAGCCAGTGAGGGTGGTCGGTACCATTTAAGGGGAATAATGCCCATAGTGATTTTTAGAATCGTACAGGTATGTAGAGTTGGAAAATGTGTGATAGCATTGTATCAGTGGTAGCTTTGTTTTTTTATGCCCCATCACATTTGCCAGTGCAAGGTACCTAATTAGCATAATTACTGATTTGACGTTTTTCAGGTTAAATGAGCATTTATAGGCGAAAAAATTGTTCTTAAGAGATCATGTCGGTGCATCCTTTCAACAAATGATTTATTGGTTTTGTTAAGATTACCCTAAATGACATAACGTAACTGGTCACGTGACCTGACTAAATCTAGATGATGATTTTCCCTGGCCATTTATGCGATTATTCTCTACACTTGTTATTCTCTTAAGATCACTTACATACTAATGATTCTAATAACTTTCATCGCTTTCCAGCTCATTTTCGTCCTCATCTTCATCCTCATCTGCACTTCTTCACTGTCTGAAGTAGATGGCTGGTTGTCGCAGTCTGGCAGTTTGCACATACCTGTGCATTTGAGTCCATTTGCCATACACTCACATTTCGGTAGTGTGCACTTTTTTGGACAGATGCAGGCCAGTAAATCAAGCGCGGCTTCAGGTGCGGGCTGACCCTCCATCCAATCCACTACTAACTGCTCAGCTCCTTCCCTCTCCATCTTCCACCCTCTGCCAGGAGGGCTAGGCACTTTCGGATCTTGCTCCAGACACCTTCTCCATATGCCTGCTTGGTAGTTGGCCCGTTGGGTGTGTTTCTCCAAGCAGTCCCTGCATGGTGGAAGCTGGTGGCTTTCGATTTCACCTTTCTTTGCACAGAAAAGGTTATTGACCTTAACTGATGATCCTTTGGGGGCGTATAGGAGGCAAGTAAACGCTTCCAGTTCGTTCATGAGTTGTGGGGAAAGGTGCCATTCCTCACCCAACCTACAGAACATACGTTGGATATTCCTGTTGGTGGTCAATAATTTCAAGGCACTTGTCTTCCCTTTGCCAGCAAAGGCACTGACAGTGTTGCATCCAGTAAAAGAATGCATGCCAATGAGCGCCCTGCAAACATCAATGTTAAGAGTGGCAGCAACTTTGCTGATACGGCAACCTTTGTCCTGGTTCTTGTGCCAGATTTCTGGAACAATGAGGCTCCAATCCTGTCGTAGAAAGCTAAAGCCATAATAATAATAATAAAGCCATAATAAAGACATCTGTGTCCTCTGAGCTGACAACAACACCCTCATAGCCCTCTTTAGCAGCATGTGCAGCGTGGAGAAGTAATCGCCCATCCGCTTCTTCCTGCTGGCATTGGAGTTCCTGTACCTCAGTGCTGCCATCAGATGTAATTCTGTAGCATTTGTCACTCACGGTTGTGTAAAGAACTTTCTGCTGTAACTTCTCTCTGAACCCAGCCTTCAGGGAGCATTACAGGGAGTGTTGTTGGGAGTGTTGTTGGTAGTGTTGCTGGGAGCAGCAGTGCTCGTTCTGAAGGTGAGGATGTAGATCCAAGGTTATCAATGTATCGACATACATCTAACAATCAGCTTTGTCGGGTCTTTAACCCCCAGAACAACCCGCATATGCGAACAAAACTGAGATGAAGCTTATCTAAGGGAAACTAATAGCTTATCTTTGGTAAAGAGGCCAATTCCGATATATTAAAATTTATGCTCGACCACGAGGCCAAATTTCTGTTGTTATACTCTCCAAGCTTCGGAGCCAATTATGAATTTTAATTTATCGAAAATGGTCCTTTGGAACAATTTCCGGCAAGATTTCCGCACAGGTCCCTACTTCATTATGCATGCGGCAGGTGAATTGTTTGGGGTAAAATAATGGTAATACACATGTAAGCATTTCTTGTTATTGTAGAATGAAACAGTATAGCTACAGCATGCATAATGAAGTAGGGACCTGTGCGGAAATCATTCCCAATTTCCCCCAACTGATGCTGCATTTATTATGTAAAACCACAAGTGGGGAGGGGCTTTGAAGGCCAAAGGGGTAGTGGTAAAATGTCTGAAGGCAAGAAGGGGGATGCCGATGTTTTTAGATGCCATTAAATGACCAAGTATTAATTTTGTGACATCATTTGAAGAGAGCCACATTTCACATACTCAAGATGGGAGTACAGCGGACAGTCAGGTAGAAAGTGATGATGAAGGTGAAAGGGAAAGCGAGGATGGCAGCGGAGAAAGTGATAGGGAATCAAGTAGAAGTTTGGAAGTTGAGAGGTCCAGAGAAGCATCTGCAGGTACATTGTGTTCTTTGTACTGCCATTAACATATCTCCTCTGTATTATTCTATTATATTATGTTATTATATCAACAGCTGTGTCTAATTCTGCACTATATCGTCTCCTGTCATACCATTCATGGTCATTATGCTTAACAAAGATGACTAAATGAGTAAATTGGCTCTTGTTTTCTGATTACTACTATATCATACAGTGACTGCTTCCCTGATGCTGAAATTTTTATTTTAAAGAGTGGCCGGTGGCTTTTTAATTATCATTTCATTTTTTATTTTTGTTACAAGTTCTTGTGGCGAGTCTTATGAGGCCCATTTTTTAAACAAAAAAAAAAAACAATGAGTCGTTGAGTCTTTTGTAACCATCTTTCTACAGAATGCATGCCACAAATTATTTTGTTTCTTAAATTATCATGCATCAGGGACACAATTAACAAGATGCAGGTGACAAAATTGCTTGAATGAAGTCTTTTCTTTCCTGTTAGATCACATGGATGACGAGGAGTGGACTAGGCCAATACTGAGTTCAACCCCTAAACAAAATACACAACAAGGTAATCATGCATACCACGGTTTGGTTTATGAGTGCATTAAATATGTTTTATTGTTGCACTTTGTCAACTTGTCATTTGTGCAAGAAGCTCCATGTATCATTTTTATTTGTATGTACTAAACAACAGAAATTAGTCTAGTCAAGAGCATTGTTAGTACACTTGTTTTAATATTACTCCTAAAATATTGATGAAAATGATCCTATTTTGATCTGCTTTTTTTATAGTTCCTTACGTTTAAAGAAAAGATGACTGAGTTCTATAATTAATATGAGTTATTATTTTGTAGATGTGATGTGTATTAATTCAATGTTTTGTTACCAATTACATAATATAATTGTTATTTCAATTCTAGACTCAGACACTGATGTTGACTTGGATGCATCTGACGAATTTGTTCCAAATTATACGGTAAAGTAGTGCCTAGATTATATTAAGTTTAATAGTAACAGTAATTCAAGAGTTTAAGTTATTTCTTATGAAAGTTAATTATTTTTGTCAGGTCCATTTGCACTATTACTGCAATTCTCCCAGAAGTTATTGTTTCCTTTGTTGCAAAAAACAAAAAACAAAGAATAATAATAATTATTATTATTATTGAATTAAATCTTTTGTTACTAATTGTAACAGAAAAACTTGACTTCCTTGAACAGTGTTAATATTATATTCTTAACAGTGTCAAAACCTAACAATTTACAAATTAGCTGTGAAAGTGAAAAAGTTGACATTATGGAAACAAATCTTTTGTTTATTTTATTCTTGTACTTGTTGTTGTTGTTGTATGAACAAAACAACTGCTCTTTAACTTTGTATGATCCCCTTAACTCCAACAGATGTAGTAATCTGTGGCAGTTCTATAACAAACCCTGGCGTTTGCAAAAACACCTCTGAAGGTAAATGTGTCAATTGTATTATTTTTTGGTTGAAGTACATAAAGCAGTTCCAAACACCACCTACTGATTTCATTTTCCCTCTTTTACAGTGGGTACAATAGAGAAGCTAAGAGACACTTTGGTAGCTGCCGAAACAGGTGAATATACAGTGCAATCAATGAGTCTATACCTATACCCAGTTAAGAAGTTCATTTTTCACACCACCCACCTCCACCTCCATTCCTCCTCCACCCTGCCACTGTCATCTTGATAATCTCCCTGTTTCTGCCTCAATAATTAATTTAGGTTGGTCATGTTATAATAATAATAATAATAATAATAATAATAATAATAACGAGGGCTTTATATAGCGCTTTATCCCAAGGCTCAAAGCGCTTTACAACACTTTTTGTGGGGGACTTTGTCAGACTGCTTATTAAGGCGCAAATTGCAGCCACGCAGTTCACAATCTTATCATAGTGAATAGCAGGATACACAGGTGCCCCCATAACAGAATAAGTGATAGACCATCACACCGGGGACTACAACCCCTACTCTTTCCAAACAGTGTGTGGGTTCTTTAACGTCCCACACCAGTACTGTGAGACCGGACCTACATTTATCGTCCTTATGTTATCGTCCAAGCCCTCCTTGCTTTCACCTCTCCTCAGCAATTCTTCGAGTCAGTTTGGCCAAAAATTGTGGCTTCAAATTCAAATTGTGGCTGAGTGATGTGTTTAAAAAGATATATCTGGAACACAATACAACATCACCACTCAAGTACACCATGACTGCCACTGCCAAAGAACTTAACAAGCCAAATGAAGATGACAGCAAAGCTGAAGTTGCTAGCACAAGTATTTTGTCAGGTTCCAAGAAATACAAAAGCACTTTGCATGTGGCTTTAAAAATGCATGTCTTTTACCACCGGTTACCTGGCAGCAAAACCATGACTGAAAAGATTGTGAAGAGAATCATGCAAGCCAAGAAAAAGTTGAAGTTGTAAACAATTTCTCCCTTTGAATTTCATGTTATTCAACAAACATTGTAAATTAAAATTCAGACTCTTTATTTTATTTTAAAGACTAATTGTACTGCAGGGAATATCGAGTATGCGTGTGCATGTGCAACATTGAGTCATTTCGCTGCTAGTCATGAGACAGTCATGTTCACTTCACAGCCACATCAGCGTGTTTCTCACCAAAGTCAATCTCTATCCCCTCTGGGATCATCTCCCCTTGTCAGCCATTCCCTGGGGCATAGGAACCAAACAGACCTTCAACGATGCATTCTTAAATGATGACAATGACTCCTGGATCTTCAATCCTGTCATCGACACCATCTTGGATGATCATCGATCATCACTCCATTTACTGGCCAATGGAAATGCCAGGGATCATCATTACTGTAATCTGAAACAGGGTCTTCCTGTGCAACAGCAACTGGGCAAGTAACTACATTGTCTAGCTGGGGTTCCGGAGGGTCCATGTGGCATACCCAAACTTCAAAAGTTCCAGGAGACACTCCGAGGATACCAGATAAAAGTCACATCTATTGACCCGCCACATATGATGATCTTTGTGGGACTAACACCATCAGACAAGATCTTCCATATCATCAAAGAAGATCTTCATTACGATTGGTGCCACTCCGTGAAGGGATTCCTCAACAAATCATACTTCTGTGACTAATACAATAGGAGGTACAAAAGCGACTATCACCAACATCATCCTTGTCATGGTAAATTGTGTCCTTCCTATCATCGCAAGGGCTGCCGGGTTTCATGGAGGCGAAGTGATTGTTGAGTCCAGGCAAATTTCCTTCGACCTCTCCTCCTTGCCAACAGTGTCACCACAAGTTCTTTGGTGAAGACTGTTACTCTTATCATCTTCATCATCGCAGTAAAAACATTCCATCTGTCTGCATCACTTACAACAAATGCCTCAAGTGTTGCTGTGAGTACAAAGTGAAGATTGCTGGTAAATCTAGACAACACAAACAACACAAGTGCGGTTGGGGCGAATGCCCCATTTGTGAACAAGTGCACATTGCCTCTCACCAATGTTACATCCAGACAATTCCAGAGGAGGAAGACGAGCCCAAAATGAAAGGGATGCCACGCAAACAAGTGGGGATGGGTTCTTTCATAGAGCCAGACAATGCAGATACCAGAGTGTGGGCAGGGAGAGATCCTCCCCCTCAAGTCTATGGCAACTACGAGGCAATAACAGATGACCAGGTTGTTGAAACTCCCATTTTGCTCTGTGACAAGAGCAGCGAAGAAGACCACACAGAATCCTTCTATGGGTGTGACTGCACGGCCCAATTCTTTGAATGGTTGGAATAATTAGGCATTAATCAGGAGGATATTACAGGAATGTGATCGTCATCTTGCACAACCTAAAAGGTTACGATGGTATGTCCCTTCTCCAACAGTGTTACAGTCATCACAGAGAAGTAACAGACCAGATCACCGTCAGGACCAAAATACTCTCCTTCAAATCTGATTGTCTCACTTTCAAACACTCTATCTGCTTCCCTCCCTTTGCTCTCTCTTCTTTTCCTGTAACTTTCAAACTCACAGAACTGTGAAAGGGTTCTTTCCTTCGTCTATTCAACACAATGGAACATCAAGATTACAATGGTCCTATGCCACCAGCCTCCATGAACAATCCTGATGGTATGTCCACAAAGAAGAAAGCAGAGTTCTTGAGGTGGTACCAAGAAAAAGTTGACACTGATTACCAATTCAATCTTTGATGCAAAATGGAAAAGTACTGTGGGTCTAATGTAAACCTTCTCAAAGCAGGCTGTAAAAAGTTCAGAGAAGAGTTGAAACAAAAAGCAGAAATTGACCCCTTGGAAAAATGTGTGATGGTCGCATCATCATGTAATCACTTCTGGAGAAAGATATTGACCCCAAACACCACTGCCTCAGAACCACCTCAAGGATGGCACAGAGCCCAATCCAACCAGTTGGAGAAAGCACTCAAATGGCTAGCCTAGCAGGAACATCAGTTGAGGCTTGACAATCCATTTTTGTCTGCTTCACCTGAACGGATTCTTGATGCTGGTAATGGTGGAGAGCAATGGATAGATAACTTCTTCCATGGATGTGACCCAACTACTAAGACCATAAACAAGTTCCATGGGTGTCTGTGGTACAGATGCCAGTGCTGTCATCCTCATCCTCATCTAGACAAGTACTCCAAACGCCATCCTGGTCGTACCTTGCAAGAAATGTATGAAACCAAAGAACTCGAAAGAAAAAAATCTAGAGTTCAGAGGGTTTACTGTAGCCACTAAGTGGGAATGTGACTGGGACCGCAAAGTCAAATCCAAGGATGATCTAAAGGAGTTCCTGGCATCTTGCGAGTTGGTGGACCTGCTCCCTGTGATGCTTTTCTTTCGTGGATGAAAGAACCCTGTATGCCTTCATCAAGAGGCAGACGAAACTCGGGGAGAAAAAATCAAATATGTGGATGTCACATCTCTCTGCCCGTGGGTGAACAAGACCAAAATGTATCCAGTGGGTCATCCTACCATTATCAACACCGCTGCAAACGAGGACCTCAATGTATATTTCGGTATGGCCAAAATAGATACTCTTCCACCACCTCATCTCTTCCATCCAGTGCTTCCCTACTGTCATTGCAGCAAATTGACCTTTCCTCTCTGTTGCTCGTGTATGGAGGAAGAAATGCTAAAAGGGTTGTTAGCTCCTGTCACTGCAGCCACACTCTGGAACAGCATGTACTCAGAGGGACCTGGGGTACCCCACAAATCATCAAAGCAGTGGAGCAGGGCTACAAATTAATTTGCATCCACGAGGTGTGGTGTTTCCTAGAGGAGCAGAGAAAAGAGGGTCTCTTTGCTGAATATGTCAACACCTGGTCAAACAGGAATCTGCTGGATACCCGAGTTGGGCCACCACACCAGACCAGAAACAACAGCATGTACAAAACTACTATGCAAAAGAAGGCATCCAACTGGATCTCTCACTAATCCTGGTGGAAAGGCCACTGCCAAGTTAATGCTAAATGCTGTGCGCATCTGCAGTGATGAAATCTTAGAAGAGGACTACTCCAATCTGAAGAAAAATCAACTCGACAATGGGCATGTTAACATCTTGGCTGACTTTAAAACCTGTTGGGCCTGAATGAAGCTGTATTCATATCTTCAACAACTACAACAACAGGTACTCTACGTCGACAGAATGTAGCGCTTTCACTGGCAGCTTTTCGCTTTATCGACGTTGTCATTTAGTGTGTCGATTGAGAACTTTGGTTTCAACGCCGTTGTTTTCGTAAAAAATGTTCTTCTAAATTGTAAAATGTCTCAAATGTATGTTAGTCATTCACGTGTTGCGTTGGACCAGGTCTACTTATAGTTCACACTTTTGCGGTTATTTATTTCTTTTGTTAAGTAACTACAGCTGATTGTAGTGAATAAATGAAGGCAGTAATTTTTTGAACTTACAATGTAATTAAGAAAAGAATAATTAATAATTATTTTTTCATTCTCGTGAAAAATTTTTTTCGGGCTAGTAGATGTTGGTTACAGCTTGCCCGAAGGGCAATCTGTAAAATTAATTTTCTTTGCACCCTGCTTGGAGTAAACGTTTATTTTACCGAGGTGTTCGTTTTAACACGAAAATGACAAGAGTTGTGTCCTGCATTTCCCAGTAGCGTGTACAAATCTTTTAAATACATTTATGCAAATAGAATGGTTAATTTCATCAGGAATAGAATACAGTACATTGATCATTTGTGTTTTTTGTAGAATATACTCCATGACTTTGTAGGTAGAAAGACCATACTAATGGCAGACGAAAGTTTAGACAAAAATCATAGCGAGTTAACCGATCTCTACACTTAACTATAGTTAAAAACGTTTGTGAATTCCTTCGCAATATTTTAGAATGCTTTTACAGTTTAAAGTGAAATGAAAGTACTAAACGAGAGCCCCGCTTTTAGGCTAGGCTAAATCTATATATTACCTTGAGTTCCGCTGTTGATTTCCAGATCCTGAGTTTGGGTTAAAATGTGTTTTGATGCAGAGACTAACAAACTCATTGACATTGATGCATTTGAAGTATAAAAGATGCTTTCATACCATCGTATTTTCAGTTGCTGCTATTTGCCATGTAGTAAATCAATTTATACCTAATTTTTAATATATATGCTGTTCTCTTGATAAACATATCTTCCTTTTGAATTGTGTACTTTGATAATGGGACACTGATGAAAATGCCCTGCTTTAAAGTCCAAATAACATGACTTGGATGGTGAAATCTCCACACTGCAAGTGGTCTCCAAGCAAAATAATAATTGATTTATATCCTCAAATACGGTTTGGAATTATTTGGACTTTCAAAAACAAGGCATTTTCATTCAAGTGCTCCATTACAACACAGGCACGGTTTAAGTGTGTACCCACATTTTGTGGGTCGATTATTATTCATATATTCACGCTATTGTTCTTTCTCATTGAATATTCACAATTCACAGACCAATTACTTTCCAAGGATGTGGCTGGCTACTGTACGAGCGAAAACGCTTTGATGTTAGGTGTGATATTTTTGCTTTGTTTTAGGATTTCTGCTTGATTGATTTTTTTAAACGCTATTGTTTCGACATATTAATTTATTCGTAAGAAATGTTTGGAAAAGCTCAAGGCAGGCACGTGGAAAGGCCCCGGGAAAGGCTGAGAAATTGACATGAACTCAATGCTCGGCGTCTGCAAATGTCAGACACAGCAAAACACTCACAAACATTCTAGTTTCCGGAATAATTTTTATCAATAAATTTGCTCCTTTTATTCATTCCAGTGTTCATTTGAATCTAAGCTTCAATTTTTTTGACGTGTCGCTTTGTTAAAATCATATTGCTTTGACGAGTCCAAGTGAATTTTTAAAAACCGGTAGACCGCTCGATTATTTATAAACACTCTGTCAATCGATAGCTAAATGTTGGAAGTCGGCCCGCTTTTCATAGTGATTCGCCGAATTAAACGTAGGCATTCGTAAGCCAGAAGAAAATAAAACGAGTGTGTTGGATTGTGAATTTCGTGTACCCTTTCATTTGTCATTTACTGTTCTTTTAGATGTTTTCCTTTGTCTTTTAGCTTTTCCGGAAGTATAAACATCACGGCAAGGAATAAAACGCGATTTCTATTGGTCAGATTCATGTGGTTGCTGTGACGACCAACAATTTTTTGTCACGGATGAGCATCACCAATCAACAACGTGATACAAGCAGAGCTGAATTGAGCAAATTTAGGTTGTTTACAAGCATTTTTTAAGCGAAATCTCAAAATTGTCAATGACATTTCATCTTTTCAGAAGTTTAGTGTCACGGCATGTAGTATCAACCGACTTTGTGTTTTGGGTCAGCATCGCGGATCACAACAACGTGAGTTGTTAATCGAGCGAATTCAAGGTGTTCTGCAAATTTAAAGAGAAATCTCAGAAGTCTCAATGGCAGTGCATCCTTCCAGAGATCAAAGCAATTTTAACGGTAAGTCCATAGAAACTTATGTGAAGTTCATTGAGCTAAACTACAAAATACTTGCATGTTCCCCCGCCGTGAAGTTGGCGATTCCCTTGATCGGTAAGCTTTCGACTGAAACGTATAAATAAATCCATTGTTTACCTTTAGGACGACTCTCTTGACCGACAATTGCCCCGCAAATGTGGCCAGAATACTTTAAAGCAACGTTCATTGGGGACACAAAGTTCTTCAAGATTGACGATTCATTTCTTGTTGCACTTGGATTGAAAACTCACGTAAAGAATAAGGGATATAAACATCTGGACGCAGTTCTTGAAAAGCACAGTAAGGCTTACGACTCAGAATATTGTATTTTAAAGAGAGTGTTTTTTTGCGATAAACACAATAAATCTGAGTGCTTGACAAAAATTGATTGCTGTCTTTATTTAATAATCCTAATTCACTGAAGGTGATAGGGAATGAACGATGAAATGAACTGTGGACTATAAATTCTCCTTTCTTGCAATCACACAATTCTTTTCTTGTAGTTGTGAGAATTTTGACTTCCATAGAGATACATTATCCCAGTCTTTGTAGTTCTTGTTGTCATCACTACCTGGACATAATCAGTATCTTTTCCAATGAAAATATAATTTTAGGCTAAGACGAAATGATTCAGTTGCAAAATGTTATTAGTTTTGTTTTCAAATACAAACACAAATTACCTCTTCACTTGTTTGGGGTTTTTGCAAATTTTTGTCAAAAAATTGAAAAACTAAACAAATGGATCTACATTATTTTTTTTTGTTTCTTAGTATCATGAGGAATCAACTGTAAGTTATGCACACCAGACTACATTACAGCTATATTTTATAATCCATCAAAATGTTTTTCTGTGTTTGTGATTATTTAAATAAATTAGATTTATATTGCCACAACAAGACATGTGAGAATTCTGTTTAATAAGGAAGTGCAAATATTATGCAATTCTAAAAAGTTAAATCATGGCATTACACCTTACCTTTATATTAAACAGAACAACTTTTGTTGATGTCTCCAGGTTTAGTTGTAAAAATTCGTACCCACATGTCATGCCAAGCTGCACTTCTGCTACTATTAACTATCACTAGTACTTTGCAAGGGGAGGAAACCACTACTGCAATACAACTGCGCTGTGATTTAATTGGAATACTTGTAAATGCTGCTGCTACAACACCAAGTGAGCATCCTTCATCTACACCTGAACAACCATCTATGTTACCACCTGCATTATCTGAATATCCAACCACTATTTCCGAGCCACAAACTCCTGTGCTTCCATCAATGCCAGTTTCGACAATGCCATCAAGTGCATCAACCCAAATTCTTGCAACGCCCTTAACAGTAACTCCACCTTGTAAACACGAACAGCAAGCATCGATGTCTAAGTGCATCCGCACTCAAGAGCTTCTGACAGGTCAAGAAAGCATAAGGCAAACACAAGATAAGGGGTGAAAGTTCACCTCCAGAGAAGCTGTCCGTTGCCTGAACTTGCAGAGAGATGAACTTACAAAACTCGCAAAACATGTTCATCATGGCTCAAAAAATGATTTCATCGCATCATTGGCAAAAACAGTAATTAATTGCAAGGGAGATGATCATGATAATGAAAACTGGGGTGGAAGTTTAACCCCTCAGGATGTTGTACATTTGGCCAAAATTGCTCACGATCCCCAGAAAAGGAAGCCGATTTATGACCTTATCATACAACAGGATGCTGCCCAACACTATCACCTGTCAGCAATTGAGGTGCTCAATCTTCAGGACACCACCAATCCAACAGAAATGTTGCATGAACTGAGACGGAAATTGCCAGGATATTTTGACTCTGAATCCAAGGTGAACATCCTCAAGGCAAAACTTCGAAGGGAGTTTGAAGTGGTTTGGCAACCACAAAGAACTCACTCTGGATGGGAAATCAGTCCAGAGAGACTCAGGGAGACATTGCTCTTTTTCTACTGGTGGCTGCCTCCAAATGAATGGTGGAAGATTTACAGAGATGGTAGAAATTTTGGCGGGAAGGACAGTGTGGCAATAACACTAAATGTATTAACCAGTGAAGCTATGTTTCATGGTGTAAGCTACCACAGCCCAGAAGAGTACTGGCTGCTTTCAATTTTTTACGGAAACGACACACGCCTTAATTTAGAACTGAACCTTGGCGATCCCACAAAGCAAGGCAATCTAAATTCCTGGATAGAATTGATGACCAACAGAGGACACAAAGTGTTCATATCATCTGATTTGAAATTTTCGGATAATTTACTTGGAGGTGGGTTGGATTCCACAAGTACAGATTCCTTCACAAAGTACAATTATGAAACCAAGGAGACAAGGTGCAAGGTTGGAGAGAAAACTGGATTTCAATCAGAAATTGGGCGCAGAGAGCATCCGGAATCACTACTTCCATCACTGCCGACATCATGCTACATTCCAAATGGAAATCACTGCTTCTGCAGACTAACGGAACACATGGTGTTTGATCATTGTATGACCTGTTTAAATCTAGAAGGCCAGAACAAACTTTGAACCACTTTGTCAGCAACATAAATGCCACAGGAGTAAGGAATGGCAAATTTGAACTATGGTATGAGGGTAAAAAGCTGGAGCAGATTACACTTAATGTGAATCATGCTGAGACAATATCATCACCAGCAAGTGAATATGCAGGAAGCCCTTACCCAGAAATTCTGGAGAATGTTGCCAGCAAAGAAGTGTTTTTTGATTTGCCTGTTCACCTGAAGAATGAACTGAATTGGCCTTCTTTGAAGATTTCAGAGTATGACCTCAAGATGAAAATATGGGATGTGAACTGGGAACTTCATAAAATGGAACGGTGGGATGAAGACCCAAGGCAATTTCCTGACCGATTAAACTCGGGAGCATCTGTTGGCTTCAAAGATCCATCCGATTACAGATTTGGTCTTATGGACACTGAAATAGACAAGTATGTGAAACTTGCTGATCTCTCCCATGCCTTAACTTTGCTGTGCTATGGATCATCAAAGCTTTACCCTTACCTCATGAAAAGAGTGGATGTATTCCCCATCATGCTCAGAGACTTGCCGTTCCATTCATTGTTTTGAGGAGGCAAAGAGTGTGGTGAAAGAACACATTACTTGCATCAATGTTTGTACTTTGGACACTCTGTCAGGGGAGGAGGTTGGAAGAAGCAAGACTCGATTATCACACTATTTACATGGCACTACAGATTTCTAAGAAGACGTATAGAGAAGTGCCCAGCACCTGTCAAGGAAGCGTATGAGTTATACGTTCAAACGAAATTTGAAGACGAAGGCCTTGACTACACTGCTGAAATGAAGGTGGTTGAATCTCCCTCAGTCCAAGAGCTCACCAACACTCCTCAGTCTTCTACTCCAGAGCAACAACTCCCTCAGTCAGAAGCCGCAGCAGAAAATCAGCCTTCATTAAACAGTTTGAATGTTGAAGATAGATCTCTGCCAAGCCAGGAAGCTGACAACTACAAGAGAGGAGACAGAGTCTGTATCGAGAAAGATGGGCAAACAACCAAGGCAATGGTTTGTGAAATGACTCCACAGAAAAACCGTGTAAAAGTGGCTGTGAATCCTAAAGAACCTCCTTTGTCGAATTTGTATCACTTTGTGAACCTGATCCTCAAGTTTTACATGGACTCACTTTTGCAATTTCTGGAAGACTAAACGAGAAGGACAAAATTGGCATCACAAACGCTGAACAACTTACTCCAGTTATTGTCCGGAATGGTGGGAAGGTGTTTACAAGGGATGTGGCACAAGCTGCTGACGCAGACTTCATTTTGATAACATCACACAAAGAGCTTGAAAAGGATATCAAAAAGATCAACAAACCATTATTGGAACTTCTTGAACGTGACTATCGCGGCGCTCAGAGAGAGTGGAGTAAACACGCTATGAAATTGAGGAACTTAATCGCAGATTGGGACGAACCGGCGAAAATAAGGCATGAAAGATCGTACCTAGAGACTCGATTCGATTTATTGTCGTCAACGTTTGAAAGAATAGGGAGCTTAAAATGCGGACGTTTTCGCGGTGACGGCGACATGACAGCCCAGGTGGACTGGGCCAGAGGTTGCCGTTCTCGCACCAAAATTAATTTGCTTAAGATTCTCATGACGGTGTCCGCGACCTCGTCGAGTACATCGGCTGTACTTTCTGAGATTCAATAGCTTTTGTTTGTAGCATGGCCGCATTTGAAGATTTTCGACAACTTCTCATTCTTTACTACGACGCTAATTTGATCAACGATGAAGATTTCGTTCTCCTTTACGACATGTTTCCGTCGTTTTCCTTACTACGAGTACGCTTGCTTTGACCTGAACAACATGAGTGAGGCAGAGTGTAAGGCCGAATTTAGGTTCGAGAAAAAAGACCTTCCGACTCTGGCAGAAGCCTTGCAGATCCCACCATCCTTCAAACTACGCCAGGGAAGCATAGTAAGTGGAATGGAAGGCCTCTGCATACTCCTAAGACGGCTCGCCTATCCTTGTAGATTTGGCGACATGGTACCTCGTTTCGGCAAACCAGTACCGGTGCTATCCATGGTCACAAATCATGTGATTGATTATATTTACACCATCCATGGACATCGCATAACCCGCTGGAATGACGCACTACTTAATCCACCTGCATTGGATACTTATGCTCGATCAGTTCACGCTTAAGGGGCTGCTCTCCAGAACTGTTTTGGCTTTGTTGATGGTACTGTGAGACCTATAGCCATACCAGACGAGCACTAGAGGATGATGTATAATGGTCATAAACAGGTGCATGCCATTAAATTCCAATCTGTTGCCTTACCGAATGGATTGATCGCAAACCTTTACGGCCCTGTAGATAAAGATCTTTTTAACTTGCTCTGATTTATAAATAAATGTCAACTCAAACGGAAAAGGTACAAACATGGTTTCTGAAGGTAGTTGTTTTCCCCTTCAAGTGTCTCTTTTATAGTATAATCTACGACAAACGCCTTTAGTAATCAGGGTAATGAAAGGTTGATCTCATGACACCATTTTACAGAAGCGTTGCATGATGAAAAACAATGATATTCCATGAAACAAACCTAAGACTTTTAACTTCTTCCAGAGGGCAAAAGGCATGATGCAGGTATGCTGGCAGAATGTGGTCTCTTGCATGACTTGGAACGCCATGCATTTTCGACAGGGGGTCAGCCTCTATGCATATATGGGGATCCTGCATATCCCTCAGGGTTCACCTGCAAGGACCATTCCAAGGTGCTGCTGTCACACCTCAGATGGAGATGTTCAATGGATCCATGAGCTCTGTTCGAGTGTCAGTGGAGTGGCTGTTTGGAGACATTTTAAACTATTTTAAATTCCTTGATTTTAAAAAGAACCTAAATATTGGTAAAACATATGTCGTATGTCCTCTCATGCGAAATGCCCTAACATGCCTATATGGTAATCAAACCTCAGAATTTTTTGAATTAGACCCACCAAGCCTCCAGGAGTATTTCAGGTGACCTAAAAACTTTCGCTATATTTATTTGGTTACTGCCTGAATATACACTGAAGCAGTGATAGTCAAACAACTGGTTAACAGGTTAACACTTCCTCCCAAAATCAGCCCTCGGGGGTGGGGGGAGAAGGTGGTGGTACTTGGTGGTGGGTGTGCCGCTGGGACCCTGGAACCCTTAACATATACCAGAGCTAGTTCAGCTGAATTTTGCTACCCTATACTAGACTTAACTTCCCAAATCCCCCCTGCCACTATCCTAGAGTAGCTTTTCAGCTGAGTTGCGTAAATTCAAACTTGTTGATTTGATTTTTATTTTAAGTGGCAATTCCCCGTTTCCCTAATCTAGACTAAAATCTCCCCGCCCACCCCCCACCCCTTGCTTGGGGAAACAGCACAAGCTATAAAAGATCATACACTGTATTATACAAAGCAGACATATTGTTCCACAATAAATAAAAGCAGTTGGTACTGTTTGCATCCACAACAAATGAAATGCCATTTAGTTCAATGCTCAGTTGTTCAAAAGTTAGATAGTGTTATCCAGCAAATAAAGCACTATAATGATTTCTTTAGAGGAGGAGCACTTTCTGCCATTTGATCAACTGGGCCCAGTTTAATGCTGATAAAGGCACATACTTTCAAAGTTGAGGTATCTCTAACATCAAATTTAACAACTTATACATTGTTTACACAAATGTAAGTATTGAAGAAATAACACAATACAATAATTTTTGTCAGTTCAAAAAATCAAATTTATATTTTGCAATGTAGTCCGGGCTTTCAATAATCACTTGACTCAATTTAATATATGACATATTCTGATAGGGTAATCACCTGATTGACACATGCATAATACAGCTAAATTGAAACTGGATCAATGAAATTAAAAAAAAATGTGATTATGATAATGATAACTCAACAATAAACTACCACTCTAGCAGAAATGGAGTTAAAAGAACAGTTGAATGCAAAATTATGTCACTAACAAGAGAAAAATAATTGCAGTAGTGCAATAGTTGAAAAAGAAAAGTTGCAATAAAAAATGTTAACGCTTTTCCTTGGGAGCCAGCCTCTCAATCAAAGCTAACACAGCCTGTGATTGGTGCTGCTGCTGGTTTAACATAGACTGCATAAACTGTAGTGTTTGCTGTTGGTTTCTTTGCTGCTGTCTATGCTGTTCTTCTTGTTGTTGCTGAATAATCTTTAGGATATCTTGCTGCATTTTTGTTTGCTGCTCCGATATACGAGATCCTCTTGCCTCTTCCTGCTTTCTTATTTCGATTTCTTCTCTTTTTAATACCATCTCTTCTTCTGCTTTCTTTTGCAAGTATCCAATAGCATCTCCTGTACTTTTCCTGCTTTTCTTCGGTGGAACCACTCCATTTGTTTTCTCCACCCGTTTTTGACTTTCTCCCATGGTTTCCATTGCCTTGCACCGCATTTCTTCAGCTGTTGCCTTCTCTTTCTGAAGGGTTTGCTTTTTGTTGCCAGTTGAAGGCTTATTTTTAGCTTCTTCCTCTTTTTCACACAGCTCCTCCAGCAGAGTATCTAACTCTTGTATTTCTGGACTAATACCACTTGCTCTTTCTTCCTCCCTATTTTTTGCTTTGAATTTGGACATTAGAAGATTGAGCCTGTCTCTCAACGACCTTTTGTTCACATTGAATTTGCATTGGGTGAGGTTATTGAGTCTTGTGGCAATCTCATCCCACAATTTTCCTCTCTCAGGGCTCCCCTTTCTGGTTTCAAAAAGATCTGATCCCCTGACCTCTCTCAAAAATAATGTGTCATGTTGATTTGTCCACTCCATTGTGCTGAAAGAGGGAATCAAAGTTTATTTTAGCACTTTATTTCAAACGCAGTGGAAACAGTAGTTTTCATTTTCCAGACTGAGTCCTTGCATTGATTTACTGAGTATTTGCTGGATGAAATTGTTCTGTTTAATATGCACTGAACGTATCCACATAAATTATTTCTCTAAATTCACAGCACTTCGAATTCATCGAAGAAATATTTCAAGTGTGGTTATACAAGCCTAAAGAGTACATTTACATATCGATGAGCTATGTAGTGGATTTGTTGGCAAAGTGTAAAAAAATTCAGAACAAAATATTTATCTCTGCACTTTTTAGCAAGCCTCCAGAACTCCAAAATTCTTTATCGCCTAAGAAAATTCGGATTCAATATGCTACTAAGAAATAAAAAAATGTATTGGAGTCAGTAAAATATATTATATATACAATTGTTTTACAAGAAAGAATTCGTTGAACGTAACAGCTTATTTATCTTTACAGACTTACTTAGATTGTTTTGTCTTCGGTCATTTTCTTGCGTTTTGTCTGTGAAGAGAGCACAAAACGCCGCTAGAGTTACTTGGCACATCCCCAGGTGGTTTGTGCCAATAAAGGAGCTGAAAAAAAAAACAAGGAATGAAGAGTACAAGAAAGAAATAGCGGTATAAATACTCACGTTTTCACTGCGACGGCAAAATTGCCAAAATGACGTCGCCGACGTGAGGGCGACGGCGGGAATATTGGAAATCGCATGCACAGTTAAACTCGCCCCAATCCTAATCAGTGTTTACGTCGTCGTCGCGTCGAACACGTCCGCATCTTAAGCTCCCTATTAGCTAAATGCCTGCAGTCAGCACAAGCAGGAACACCGGAAAAGGATAATCCTCACAACAAAGTAATGCAGAAATTTGATCAGTTTGACAAGGAAAATAATGAGTTGCTTAAGCTGGCAAGCAATAGACTAATCAAGCTAAGGCGGATCGAAGAACAAACTAATTCAGATTCAAATTCAGAGGCCTCCAGTCGATCAAGTAAATCAAGGCGGTCCAACTATTCGCAATCATCCTTGACTGCCCTTCTACTGGAACGAAAGGCCAAAATGGCGGCTAAATTGGCACGGTTGGGGGCCGAAATTCACTTCGCCGAAATAGAACACCAAAAGAAGGTAGCGCTTCGAAAAACAGAAGACGATCTTAAAAGATTTCAGCTAACCATGGGTTATGAAATTGCGCGAGCCGAATTGAATGCGCTTCTTAAGATTGAAAATGTTGAGAACGCTGAATTACCTAATGAGGACTGCAGGGAGGGTCGCCTAAACGAGTACCTGGAGACACAGGCTAGATCTGTAACATAATCTGTATCGACCCACATGACCAAAGCCCCAACGACCAAAACGACTCACGTGGGAAATAGACAGCCACTTCACTCGGAGCCTCGATTCACAAAGCCTTTTGCGGGAATGACAGCTATGTACTGCCAAGCAATATTCCAAATGTGATGAGTCTTTTTGATAAGAAATACCTTGATCTATCATATCATGACTTAGCTAAAGTCTGTCAAAGCATTCAGATAGACATATCAAAAGAACAAATTGAGCAGGTTCAAAGTGACACCATAAATCAAGGTAAAGGCAACAGCTTTTTCAGAAACAGAGCAGGAAGGATTGGTGCATCCCAAAGTAAGGCTGCTGCCTCCACTAACTGTTCACTCCCTTCGCAATCATTAATACAGGCCATCTGCTATCCAGAACTCAACAAAGTAACAACAAAGGCAGTTTTACATGGGTGTAGGCACGAAGCAGGGGCAATCTATGCATATGAACAGCACATGAAGACAAAACACATCAACTTCAAAATTGAAAAATATGGTACTTTCATAAGTGAGGATCATCCATGGATGCATGCCACCCCTGATTTTTTATGTTATTGTGACTGTTGTGGTCAAGGGTGTGGTGAAATCAAGTGCCCACTTTGTATTGAAAATATTGATTTTGATACCTATGTTACACACCCATCAACATGCCCACAAAAGAACAATAACAATCAGTTTGAGCTTATTAGAACACACCAATATTATTACCAAGTGCAACAGCAGCTTTTTACAACATAGGTCAAATACTGTGACTTTGTGGTTTGCTCGGTTGGAAAGAATGACCACATGGCTCTTGTAAGACAAAGGATTTTCCTTGATATAGATCACTGGAAGGTTGTTCTCCCTAAACTCCACAACTTCTGGAGGATATGTGTGCTACCTGAAGTGCTTGGAAGATATACCAAACGAGAGAATATCAGTATCAACAATGTGGCACAGATTGATGCTGTGTGTTACTGCAGACAAGACACTGAAGAAGATACAGCAGTATGCTCCAACCCTGATTGTGAAATAAGCCAATTCCATCTGTCATGTTTGGGAATCAGGGACACCCCAAAGACCTGGTATTGCCCTACCTGTAGAACCTCGCCACAGTTTAAGAAAGGAAGACGGCCAAGAGTAAATGATGAAGCTCTAAAGTTTGATTACGTTTGTGTGTGCAAAGCTGTTCCAAATGCCAAAGATAAGCTGGTAAAGTGCACCAATGCAGGATGTAGTAATGGAAAATATTTCTATCTGACATGTCTCAACCGCAAGCGCATGCCAAACAGTAGTAACACTTGGCTGTGTCCAGTCTGTGCAATAAGCAAGGTTGCAGTCAGTAATGCTTCTACCTTAACAGCTACTTCTAAATCCATACTCACTATCAATCCTTATCCTAAACTCACTATTAATCCTAACCTTAAACCTACTATCAATCCTTATCCTAGACTCAGTTCAAGCTGTACAGGGGTTAAATACATTAAAACTGTTCATTATACCAATATGCCACCCAAAGACAAATATTCTCCTGAAGGGAAACTTGGTAATTATGAGTATGGTTTAATATCTTCTCCCAGTGGGTGGTTAGACTGTGTTATGATACGTGAGGCCCACAGATTATTGAGGAAAATAAGCAATGGAATACAAGGATTTCAAAGACCAAATATTGGTCCAGTCAAACAATTTGAGGTAATGACTGGGCCATTTATTCAAATTGTCCACGTAAACAATAACCACTGGGTGTGTTTGACATCTGTTGGAAGTTCTGCTGGTTATGTTAACTTACTAAATAGCTTATCATCTCTTGTAACACAGGAAATGCTAGATTTGGCAGAAAACTCAGCAGGACCAATGTTCAAGGGTATTACCTTAGTACCTGTTCAACAGCAACAGAATGGCAGTGACTGTGGTGTCTTCTCAATTGCCTTTGCAACATGTTTGATCTATGGACAAAATCCAGCAAAAGTTAATTTTGATATTCCTAGCATGCGTCCACACTTGTTAAATTGTTTAAAAGGTAGAAATATGTACCCTTTTCCTACCACTTCAATGTCTTAATGGTATGCCAAAAAAATAAATAAATGTAATTCATTACATTAGCCATTAATAATGTTAACAAGACATTAGCAAAACATCCAGTAAACTCAGTATACTGTGAAATCTTTCATCATTGCTGCTGCCAATTTATTTCTTTATTTTCAAAGAAAGGTTTTGGAAAGAATAAAGAATTGTTATCTCCTATGACTACACATGCATTTTAACCCTTTCACTCCCAGGGGCCTTCATGCTTGATTTCCTGTTATTCCCAGAGGCAATTAGGAGGCTCACTCCAATTAGTCAGTGAAAATTAAAACATATATGCTCAGTAGATTTTGGAGCCTCTATATTATCTATAAATTGCACAAAATTGAAGCTAAAACATGGTTTTATTTCATTACAAGGTTATTATAAAGTAAGAAATAAAGTTTGAGTCACAAAATATGTTGTGAAGTTTAGATTTTCGAAAAATTCAAATTTGGCGCCATTGCGCTTCACGTGCCACATCACGGCATCTTACACTTTTTGATAAAATATTCGAAATTAAGAAAATATATACAAAATGAGGCTTTTCAAACGCAAAGCAATAATGTATACAAGTAAAATTGAACTTTAAGGTGCGTTTCCTGATCGTTCAGGTTGTTAAAAATGTTATAAAATCATGTCACTCGTGTGGTTCCATCTCAGCTGCCATCCAAACTTTGATGCCGTACTTTGTCGGTTTCGCCGGCATGTATTGGCGAAACGAAAGTCTTCCTTTGAAGGCAATCATTCCCTCGTCTATGGCAATGTGTTTGTCAGGCGAAAAACACTGCTGGCTGTTCTCTAATACGGCATTTAGAATCGGCCTGATTTTGAATAACCGATCGTAACCTTCGCCATGTGCCAGAGTTTGCGTCGAGTCAACGAAGTGTAAGAATTGGGAAATTTCTTGAAAGCGGTTTCTCGGTGTAGTCCGCTTAATCCCTTAATTTCCTATGAAAGGATCGTCCTTCAAGAAGTCTGCAACTCTAGGAAGTTGATTAATTCCCATAATCACACAAATGCCGAGGAACGCTTTTATTTCCGGCTGGGAAACATCCTTCCATGCAAGTGGGCCTGGGTTTGTCTCAACGTCATTAGCAAGTCGAATTAATTCTGGGAACGCGATATAGAAGCGATACAAAAATATCTGTGTAAGCCAGAGACGATTCACTTTGGTTAGTTCAAAATAACGAATCACACGTTTCAATACTGGTAAGTAAATTGCTGCGAAGTAAACCAACAGTAGCATAGAACACCAGAATTTTCCCTTGAAGCATTCTCAATACTCCCTGAGAGCTAAATAAATGGAATGCATGCCAACAAGTCTGTATTGTTACAAACTGCTCCCCATCTCAGCTTTGTTTTGCCCACATCAACTTCAGATTTAGGTGGTCAGAACTAGTTCCACGTTCCAATGAACAACTCTGAAGGAAATGATCAAGGTAATTCTCGATATATTACCTCAAATTATACTCAGTTCACTCAGTTTGCTCAAGAATGCTTCAAAGTTATCTCAAAGTCACACAATCGTGCGATCACTAGAAGATACGGTCTCGCGATCGAAGTCAGCTATTCACCTGAGTATCGATGCCCGCTCTCACGCAATGTCTTTGTATATGTATACAAATAGTAAAACAAAGAAGAAATACTGACCTTTCAAAAACCAACTCAAGTACGCAACAACTGCTCAAGAACTTCACGTAAACAACTGCGCCACATTCTTTGGGGGCGACTATTGAACTTTCAGGGGCTGATGAGGGGAGAGTGGGTGATTCCAGTTGGGCCTGAATTTTATTTATTTTAGACCAGAACGATCAAGATATATCTCTCTCCATCCTGTATGATCTTTTCCTTTAGTTACATTAATACACAATCTTTATTTCTCTAAAGGGCAGCTTGAATCACGTTTTTACTCACAACTGCCTCACCCCACTCCCCCTAAACAGAACCTTTTGCACAGCTTGAACAGCCATCCAACCTCCAACCTTCAGCCTCCGCCCAGCCTGCCTGAGGACCACCTCGCTTCTCAGTTACATAGGTTGGACGTTAACATGTCCTCCCAAAAAGGAAAAGAGCTGGACACCTCTCATCAAGTGCCTAGAGAAAGCAACATCAAAAAGGACAAGCTGATATCCGACTACTTTTCCACCCCATCTACGAAGCATTTAAACTACAAAGGATTCAAAAGCAAAAAGTTAAGTGTTGTTACCTTTGGAATTTGGAGGTTGTAAAAGATTTTAAAGACGATAGTCAAATTAGAAGAACGACACCAATTACTCTTTTTAAGAAACGTATCGAGAATGGAGTCATAAACTGTTACAGAGTCATCCCTGATCACTCAGACTGTTCGACCTATGAGGGCTGGAAAAAAATGCACACTGCAGATGCTTCTGCCCTTTAAAATGAAGCTAATTCTGTCTTTAAATCTGTCTTTGTTCCTGTCTTTAAACATGGAATGGTCAATGGAAAACCCGCAACAATTAATGGAGGAATCAAAAGTCTTGACCCGCCATGTAAAGACGAGCCCCTATTGTATGGTGACCACCCTTACACCTGTGACAGCTGTTTCTGCCAGTTAAGACATCTTAAGGATACACTTCGACATCGACAGTATGGAAGTTTGGAAAGAAGACAGAATAGAATTGGGTCGAAAGGTTTTAATGAACGTTACGCAAAAAGAGGGTAAGAGAGGGTAAGAGAGGGTAAGAGAGGGTAAGAGGAACAATGTCTCCGAAAGAATGGGAAGACAGCCTGCACCAGTCTTGTCTTGACGAAGATCAAAAGCTAGCAATTGATTTGGTTCGTTTCATGAAAATGGGAAGATGAAAGAGCAAACCAATACAAGTCCTCGTGTTGAGAAATTTAGTTTGAAAGCTCAAGAAAGGAAACAATCATCATTATGTGGATCGCGCGAAAGATATTAGTAGTCTCTTCAAAAATGAACTTGGACCAACAAATTATTCTCTCCTAGCTGAAATATTTGGATTAGTGAGAGAAACAACGGCGGCAAATCACTGTTCCCAGTCAAAGTTGTATCCCGGTTTAAACAACGATGCTATCGATTCTGCAGCCCAAGTCTTCAAGGGATTACCCGTAAATGAGGGAAGCGGTGGTGCGCGTTGTCTTCGTTACCTTCAACCTCGTAAGAATTCTGCTGGAAAATTGGTTCTTGTGGGATACGCGTGGAATCCAGATGTTGACACTTGGAAGGAACAGGAGATAGAAGTTCCTAAAAAGGATACTAAAAAGGGAGACCTGGACGATTTTGCAGCACTTAAGAGGTTGATTGATTCTCTAATATCGAAAGAAAAATTATCAAAGAGTGCACCTGTCCACAATTTAACAGCACTCGCGTCACTGAACAAACCTACTGTGATCAACTGTATGTGGCCAATACAAGAAGAAGGATACAAGCACAACCATCTGCTTAAGTATTGGGAGTCGTTGGGTAAAGCATGTTATTATGAACAATCAGGAGCAATCCGGAAAACACCTCTCAACTTGATCGGTTATTCTACTGATTCAGCTGGCTTCTCCTTGTCAGCTGCTAAACATTTAATGATACCTTCCAATGAGGAAATAAAAGAAGGAGTTCAGTATCTTGGTCTTGGAATTGATGAAGAGCGCTTTCTAGCTCCATGTTATTGGTTTCTTCCATCCATTGCTTATTTGGAATGTGACCACGAGCAAAGGCTTTTTGGAAAAACCTAAAGTACACCACTCGAGATTTAACGTTTTGGCAAGAAGATAGGAAGACCATAAGGCTTGCAACTATAGAACACTTGAAAGATCTTAAGGACCGTTGCCAAGTTTTAGGTTTGGACTGTGGATTCAATGCCTCAGATTTACTTCTCATATATTTCTGCGACCAAAACTCTGACGCTTGTGAAAGAATGTTCACACCTCGTGTTGCAGATCTTCTGGATGAACACGTTCCCAGGTCTCAAGCTACAAGTCTATACATTAGAGCCGTGTACCATTTAGTCCATCCGTAAGGGGTGCCCGATTTTGGCTCACCAGAGGATGTCCAGTAATCAGTTTCATGCGGAATTAGCATACTGAGATTGACGAAAAGGTTGTTGAAATCAAGAAAATGGGCATGCATGCTAAGCCAGGGGCAAAGTCTGATCCATCTAAGCGTGGACACTTTCTAACTAGCGGTTGCTACGATACTGCAGAAATTCTTTTCTCTGCTGCTACTATTCACCAACTGGCAATGTTTTTGCACTTCAAAGAACTAGGGCCACGTTGGGCATCGCCATATAACTCTGGTACCAAGAGCACTGAAAGAATTATTGGAGAAATGCAAGGGAAAGCAAACGAGCTGCAATCTCTTGAATCACAACCCACGTTTGGAGATATGCTTGACAAAAGTGCAAAAGTACAGTTTAACCTGAACACACGAAGTCGTCTCTCTGGAGATGGAGTAAACATCAAATCGACTCACAAACGAAAACGTCTGGCATTTGCGTTCAAGAAAAACGAAATTAGAGCCAGCTCTTATCCTGAGATATACTCCCACTTCAAAGATGCTCAAGTCAAAGCTCACAAACAAGGTGTAAAAAATGCCCAAATTCTCTTTAAAGAATATATGCCTCTTAATTGTATCACTCTTCTAAAAGAATCCAACAGCTGGGAGAAACCATTTTCATACAAAATGCCAGAAGGATGTATTGTAGTCAACGATTGTCCTCCAAAAGATTTAACAAACTGGAAACCTCATTTGCCAACGTCCAGAAAGACGTACTGTCAGACTCTGAAGACATTGATGAACTAGAAATACCATACCTGAACACTAACGAAGAAGAAATACGAGATGATGACCAAAACACAACTTTGGAAGTACAGAGGGAAAATGAAGAAACTTGCGTTAAGGATGGAGGTCATAGTAAAGAGTGGAAATTGGCTAAAGTTGTAGATGGAAAAACGACTTACATTCACATTAGGCAAGTCATATAATTGCTCTTACCACGTGAGTATATATCTCGCTGTCGTCAAAAGAGGCATTTTGCAGCAAAGTATCTGCCAGGAAAGGAACCTCTTAATCCTAAAAATGACATTGTTAAGTATTGTGATGTTGCGTTAAAAGTCAAGCGCAATAATACAATTCAATACCAAATTGCAAGAATTGAGTCTATCGAATCTGCAACAGATTTTTGAGTCATAAACTGTTTTGAGTCGAAAAGTTTTGAGTCGAAAGGAAAGTCATTTGCAGTTTAGGTGCATTGCTCCCTCTACGCCACAGAAGAAAGCGAGATCTATTTCATTCCAGATGATGTTGTTCTTACCTCATGGAGATCACCTTCCGCTATCATTGGTGCTGTGGATCTTCAGCCCTTACCTGATAGTCCTGGAAAGTTCAAATTGCATCCCGAAACCAAAGCCAACCTTCAAAATCTTGGATTCTTGGCTATGGATGAATGTTTGAGTGAGGGAAGCAAAGTTTTTCCACATATCAGGAAAGAAGATGACATTCAAAGTTCCACAGAAAATAACGAAGGATTCTACGAAGTAGTTGAAGTTATAGGAAGACGTCTTTCAAAAGATACACTCACCTATGAGTACAAAGTGAGGTTCAAGGGATATGGGCCAGAAGATGACATGTGGCTTCCGTCTTCTTTCTTTAATAGAGCGATCCAATTTGAGTCAATATCCAAGTTTGGCAGAAAAAAGAAGCATACGCTGGATCCACAGAATGTGCAAGAACCTCCAAAAAAAAGAGAGTGGTGAAAGAAGCAAAATCAGGGAGCATCAATAAACCTACGTTTTCTGAATCGTCTCTAAGCGATGTGACTACCTCTGAAATGAAAAATAAATTATCAACGGGAGCAAAGGAGAGTAAGGAAAAAGGACAAGAAAGCAGAATTGAAGCGAAAGAAAAGTTCAAAGAAAAGGAAAAAGTCGAATATTTCTAGGCAAGACAAGGGTAAAGCATTTCGGTCTACCTTACGAAATTATGATTGCAATGACAACGATGAAAGTGGCTTTGTAAACCATGACAGTGATGAATCTGATGTCGTCATTTGTACCCCAATATAAAAGAGAAAGATGGTTAATCACGATCGGTGAATCAAGCGGTGACGAGGAATTAGATCAAACACAAACACAACAAGTTGAAGACAAAGCTCAATGCTGTTTCTGCCTGTTCACATGGACCAACACTGGGGATTGGCAGTGTTTGGAGTAGAGGATCAAACAATACAGTTTGATGATGGGTACCATTTACCTATTCCAAGGCAATTGAAAAGACGAGGCAAAAAAATTCTAGATAGGTGGAAATACCAAAGATTTAAAGATCCAATGCCAGACCAAGATCTTGGTGCCAATCAGAAACACGGAAATGGAAGCTGTGGGATTGGAGTAATAATGTGCACCTGAGACTTTACTACTGGATCACATTTTATATGGAGTTACAACGACTGAATGATTCTTCAAGCTGAAGTAATGATAGAAATTTTAAATTTCGTTACAAGATAAAGAAAACTGTGCCTTCCTGGCATGTTTAAATAATTGCCTATTCTTGGGAAAGTGATTTACTCCTCGTTGCTAATTGATGAACTGTACCTTCCTGGCATGTTTAAATAATTGCGCCTTCTTGGGAAAGTGGTCTACTCCTCGTTGCTATTGAATGAACTGTGCCTTCCTGGCATGTTTAAGTAATTGCGTCTTCTTGGGAAAGTGATCTCCTCCTCGTTGCTGTTGGATGAACTTTGCCTTCCTGGTAATACTGTTGAACATTTTGATTGTGCAATAGCTATATTTTTACCTTCTCACCTCTTCCTTTTCGTGATTCTCCATGACAGTTGCAAGCGAAAAATGGATTGGACAACTATAATCAATGACAAGGTTTTGATTGTAGAGTCCATACGGGCAGACTCTTTCATTTGGAGGATTATGACATTTGTTACAAGTGCATATCACAAGGACGATCCTTCTTGGTATGACACTTTGGATCTGTATATCACGAATGACGAATGATTACTGAAGAACGTTTGTTTCCTACTAACACACGGATTCCATGAAGTAATTCCAATTTGCAGTTGGGAAAGAGCAAAATCACAGAATAATGAACATGGGAAATCACTTTGATGGATATCATACGGTAAGTCATCTTATTTTATGAAGCAACATCCTAAATATGGACAATATTCATCCTCTTTCTCCTGGCTGGAAAATATCAAACACAATTCTTGCTGGCTGAGAAAAATTTTTCTATAGTTTTCCTTGCTGGAAAAATTTTTTTTCCGTGTTGGTGGCTTGGAAAATATTCTCAAAAGTTTTATTCTAGCTAGCAGGGAAGAGCTGATGGAATTTTCCCACGATAGTTAATAATTAACTATAATGAGGGTGTGAACATTGGACAAGTGTTGCAGACACTGATCTAAGTAATTGAGGGAAAGAGGGTCGTTGGGTACTCTTGTACCTAGTGTGTAACACATAAATGAAATCAATAAATTGGTTTCCCTTGAATCTATAGTGGTTTAAATTGAGTGTTG
Source organism: Ricordea florida (assembly GCA_949710005.1). Taxonomy (NCBI): domain Eukaryota; kingdom Metazoa; phylum Cnidaria; class Anthozoa; order Corallimorpharia; family Ricordeidae; genus Ricordea; species Ricordea florida. The sequence goes on from OX453283.1 coordinate 10,284,839, forward strand.
TAAAACCAAAACCAAACCAATTACTCAACAATGACCAGTAGACTTCCATTCTATTGAAACAAAAACGAAAGTAACTGCCTGATTACTCTCAACACCAACTGAAAACCACTTCAATGAAGTGAACAACTCCAATTTATGCTTTTTTAATCACTTGTAAGACTGAAAAGGGATTTCTATCAACTGTGCCAAAGGAGATGTTTGCTCTGTGCAACTGAACACTCTGCATGGGTGTGCATTCACCAAATGAGGTCACACCTGTTACATTAACTTTCCTAAGAACAAGACAAAATTTGTTACTGTACTATCATGAAAATATTGCAACTGTTTATTTGGAAATAATCAAGACACTACTAGCAACCAAGCTTAGAACATTACTTATGTGGCTAGCTCTGTGAGTGGGCACCTGAGCAGGCAAGATGGACCTATCTTGCCCGCTCAGGACTACCTGCCGTGTGCCACAGGAAAAATTTCCCAAAAGCCATACACTAAATCCCTTTTTTCTTTGTATGGTCAAGATGGCTCGATATTGGACTCATTTATTTTTTGTTGAGTTTATGGACCTTGGCTCTGTCTCGGTCCATACACAAATGGAAAAAAGAACTTGGCCAATATCCAGCCACCTTCACCTGACACTTGGTCAATAACCCATACTTATTATATGGCAAAGGCAGTCTTAGGCAAATCGATGTGCTGTGATTGGTTCTTTCTCGGTCAGGATTTTGCAGGATTTTGCAAAACGAATGAAATTTTTCCGAAATTTCAAAGATGGATGAGGAAGACGAACATTCTCCAAGCGAGTTTTATCCTGAAGATCTGGAAACTTTTGATGTAGAAACCAAAACAGGCATCACGGAAAGCCAGGAGGCCATAGACGATTTTATCAACCAACAGAAAAGTGCAAACACAAACAAGAAGACGGCTACTGATATGAACACTCTTCTCCGCTACATGGAAGCTAATGGTATGAAAAATGAGAAAATTGAAAGCTTACCTTTTTGAAGCAGGAGAATTCGGCGACTCCAATCCAGTTGCGCTTCAAAGAACTGTGTGGTTGTTTTTATCCCTACACTTCGGTTTCCGAGGAAGAGACGAAAGTCGTAAGTTGCGCTGGGGTGACGTTCAGCTTCAACAGTAGAAGGATGGCCAAGAAGTCTTGGTTTGGTTGGTCAAGCAAGGCACAAAGACCCGACATGGTCAGGAGAGAGGACACCAAAGAGCGTTCCAACCAAAGATGTATGCCACCAATACAGCAAGATGTCCTGTCAGTTTTTACAAAAAATTCCGCAGTCACCGGCCAGTAGAAATGAATGCACCAGAATCACCATTTTACTTAGCAGTCCGCTATAACTGACGATCAAATGAAGAAGTTTGGTATATGAAGGCACCCCTTGGAAAAACTGAGATAGGAAAGTTTCTGTCCACTGCAGCGAAGAATGCCGGCCTTCACAGAGAGGGAAAAAAAGTAACTAATCATTCTGTCAGGAAAACCTGTATTTCGAGGTTCCTTGATGCTGATGTTCCAGAGAACTTTGTAGCCCAACTGAGTGGCCACAAAAGCACGGAGAGTTTACAGTCCTACAAGTCTGCCACTGCTAAACACCAAAAGAGGATGTCCTTGACCCTGAGCAGAGCTGATGTTTCTGGATCCAGAGATGAAGCGTTATCAAAAGTCCATAATCAAAGGTTTGAAGTAGTAACTCGCTCGACTACAGACATCGCTGCAAGCGATCTGTTACTGTCTTCCACCGCTCCAATTTTTAGAAGTGCAAACATAGGATCCATCAGTGCGTGCACATTCCAAACATTTCCCGGCAATGTGAAAATTGTCCAGAATGAAAGGAAGCGTTGGATTTTTATCGATAGCAATGAGGACGATTGACTTTGAAGCTATTTTTTATCAACTTTGTCCAGCTTTGAATTAATTTTCGCAGCTTCGCTTGACACTGACTTGATCCATATTTTGTAACCAAGAAAACATTGGTTTGATCGACGAGAAACCCTTTCTCGAGTTTTAGAACCAACAGCTGCTTTTCTCAGATTCCATTACAAAGCGTTTTTGAAGTTTTTTTTTACGCTAATTTTAGACAATTTCACGTTCAATAAATTTGTTTTTCGAACTCGTGGTAGCTTGCTTTTGTCTGAGCTGCTTGCGTCATGTCGAATATGTCACGGGGGAAGCCTTTTAAGTGCAAGCCACCGGAAGTGCATTTTACTATCAGAAATAGAGTGCCAAATAATAAACAACTTACTAACCAAGCTTGCTCGTGCCGTACTGGGGAATATTGGCTCAGTCCGTACTGCCACAACCTTGGGCCAATATTCCCCAGTATGGCCCGAGCAAGCTTTGTTAGTAAGCGGGGATCAATATCAGTTTCTGGGCAACCGTGCACCTACCCCTCCCCTAAACCAACATTAACGCTAACTTTTTAACTCGTTATAACTTGTTGGATTAGGGGAGGGGTAGGTGCACAGTTGCCCAGAAACTGATATTGATCCGTAAGCGGTTAATATTATTTTGTTGAAACAAATAAGCTTATGCTAAACTAATGCTCCAAACAATATGACTAGTTGTTCTCGTCTTCTTAAGTCCATATTTTCACCACCACACTTATACAAAAAAGTATTAGCACAATGACCTTTAATGTAAAAAGAGACTGACTTATGAGTTTGAGACGCTTGGAGAATCAAGGTTGAAAGCGTACCAACCAGCCTAAGCCTATAACGAAGAAGCAAAAGAAACCTGTGGAATTTTCTTTTCTTAGATGCTTACATGATGACATGGAGGAAACTAAGGTTCACTATCTAAAGTGGAATCCTGTGATCGCCAGTGGTATGCTGTTATTAGAAGAGGGTGACAATGAATTGACCAAATGTAAAGCAGTGAAAGAGGCTATAAGAGCAAAATTGGTCCTTATGATTTTGATTTGGCGAAAGTCTGTGATCACGTGATGGTGCGACGCAGGTAGGATGCACGAGTTCGAGCTCTCCACTTTGAAGTTTGGTCAATCTCAGTTTCTCGATGGATGACGATTTTCTAAGCTCGATAAACGTTCTATATGAATGTGAGAACCAGATCTAAAACCTTACAAATGTCCAATACTGACTCAACCTTAAACAAGCTGGACGCCGTCCTTGCCAAAATGGACGACTTACTCAAGTCAAGAGACTTACAAGAAACAAAGTTGAATAGTATCCTTGAGAAATTATCCAATTTAGAGAGTTCACAGAGAAAAACCGCTGCCAACGTTGATGCCCTGAAAGAAAGCTACCGCTCACTAGACGCGCAAATGATAGATGTAGATAATGAGCTGACTCGCAAAGCGAGCCGCGAAGAATTAGCGTCAGTTTATAAAAAGATGGAGGACCTAGAAAATAGGTCAAAGAGAAATAACATTGTTATCTGGGGTCTCAAGGAAGGTGCAGAAGCCGCACACAATTCCTTAGAAGATTTTCTGAGAGTTGAATTCTTCGAGAGACACATGCAACTTCAAAACATTGAGGTGATGAGGGCCCATCGAACGAATGTCAACCAACGAGCCAGGGAGGCAAACACCTCTACGGTTAGGCCGATTCATATCTATCTTTTGAGATACTCTGACAAAGTTCAAATTCTTAAAGTCGCTGCAAATGCTCTGAAGGACAATCCCTTTCTGGACAGTCAGATTTTCATTTCTGATGATGTCTCAAAGAACGTCCGTAAAGACTGAGCAAAGCTTCGAAAAGACTATCTCAAGGGGATTAAAGAAAGAAGTGATGTTGAATTTGCATTCATACCTTGGTCGGTACCGGCACAAATCTTGTTCAAGGATCGAAACTGTTCAAGATTAAAATCTTTTAAGCTTCTGGATGAGTAAATACGTTCAACTTGTTTTTTGAAATTGTTTTACTGACGGAGGAATATGTCTACGCTTTGACGTTTATTAATATTTAGCTACAAATATCTTCGATTGTTGTTGATCTAGTTATCTCGCTGTTAATATTCTAATATTGAATGGTGAGCTTGTTCGTTACGCTAGTTATTAATTTGAGTTCAGATTCATGAACACCGATATTGACATCTCATGTATAGTTATTGTAAGAACATTACCAGGGTACTACTGCAGAGTAGTACGTCAAGCTCTAAGAGCAAGAATACTCTATTGGCTTTATTTTAGTTTTCTTCTTTAAGTATAAGATTGAGTATAGTACGCTAGTTTAATTCGAGTGATAATCGCCTTTATGTGGAGATCACGACGGGAGTGCATTGCAACCATAGGATGGTAAGTGCGCTTTCGTTTATATGTATACGTGTTTTTGTCCTTGTGTGTGTGTTGATTTTTGTTCTTGCTTGCATTGCGTGGAACACGTTACTGTTGGATGCAATAATCTCTACTTTTAAACAGATACCATGCATATTGAAAAAATTATCTCTAACATCATTGTATTTAAAAAAAGCGGCAGTTACTCCAGGCAATGAAACAACCTCCCGTATATAGTTAAAATGCTGAGTAAACAAAACTCGAAGCCTGATACAATTAAATTATTATCCTTTAACGTGAGAGGCCTAAGTAATTTTAAAAAAAGAAGAGCAATATTTTCCTGGTGCAGAAAGCAAAAAGCCGATTTGATATTTTTACAAGAAACGCATTCAAGCAAGACGTGTGAGACTCAGTGGAAAAAAGAATGGGGTGCAGAGATATTATATTCTCATGGGAGTACAAACGCCAGAGGTGTCGCGGTGCTTATAAAGAAAGGCTTTGACATTGATATAATGTTGTCTCAGACAGATTCGAGTGGAAGACTCTTGTTATTTAAAGCTTTGATCAAAGAGGAAAATTATACAATTGCAAACATCTACGGACCCAACAAAGATGTAGAAGCTGTTCGATTTTATCATAAATTATCAAAACTATTAAGAACCAATGACTTCGGAAATGAAGAGAATATAATAATGGGAGGTGACTTTAATTGTCCTTGAATATTAATCTTGATAAAAAAGGTGGAATTCAAATTCCCCAGAGGCATGTCGTAAAATCTATTGAAGAAATTCAAGATGAGTTTAGTCTCCATGACGTTTGGCGCATAAAAAATCCAAATCAACAAAGTTTCACTTGGGGTCGCTGTTCTCCTTTCGTATTTTGTAGATTAGATTACTGGTTGATTTCGGATAAACTGCATGATTTAGTTACAAATGTGGATATTTTGCCCTCAATCAAATCAGATCATTCTGCAGTATTCCTAGAACTTGAAGAAATTAAGGAAAGTAACAGAGGTCCTGGATATTGGAAGTTGAATACAACGCTATTAGCGAATGAAGAATATAAAAAGATGATCACTGATAAATTGCCTATTTGGCTTGAGGAAGCAAAGGATCTCAGAGACCGAAGATCAATTTGGGATTGGATAAAATTTAATATTAGAACCGATTCTATTATTTTCTCAAAGCGTTTATCGCAAATTCGACAAAAGCATGAAAGAGAGTTAACTAACAAATATCAAGAATCATTAGCTGCCTTTCAAGATAATCCCGGTGACAATACACGAATAACAATGGAGAGATATAAAAGCGAAGTTGAATCGATGTATGACAAAAAAGTTGAAGGTTTAATTATACGGGCAAGGGCACGATGGCACGAACACGGAGAAAATAGTAAATATTTTTTAAATCTGGAGAAACGTAACCATATTAAAAAACATATTAGAAAATTATACATTAGTGGAGTTATCTCTACCGATCCACTCTCGATAATGAACGCTCAAAAGCAATTTTACACTAAGCTGTATAGCAGTTCTAAAACAAAGTTAGACACTCCAGATGCAGCAACCTTCTTTGAGAATCCAAATCTATCAAAGCTATCAAGTGAAGCAAGCGCGAAATGTGAAGGAAAAATAACAATTGAAGAATGCCAAAATATTATTAAAACATTCCAGCTAGGTAAGACTCCTGGAAATGATGGTCTGCCAATTGAATTTTATAATGTCTTTTGGTCATCAATCGGTGAAATGGTGGTCGAAAGCTTTAACGAGGCTTATGAAGAGGGAGAAATGTCTAACTCACAAAGGCAAGGGGTCATTACACTTATCGAAAAACAGGTAAAGACAGAACCCGTCTTGAAAATTGGAGACCGATTTCTCTCACTAATGTTGACGCTAAAATAGCATCTAAAGTAATAGCAACACGAATTACTAAAATTTTACCTGAGATAATCCATAGCAATCAGACTGGATATGTTTCAGGTCGATACATAGGGGAAGCAGCTAGATCAATTCTAGATGTCATGGAATACACTAAAACATTCGATATTCCGGGTATACTATTATTCATAGATTTTGAAAAGGCATTCGACAGCCTTGAACGGAATTTTATGTCTAAATGCTTAGAAATTTTCGGCTTTGGTCACAGTCTTGTAAGATGGGTGAAAACATTTTATAGTAATGTATCCAGTTGTATTATAAACAATGGATCTTTTTCTGCTAATTTTGAGTTAAACAGAGGTGTAAGGCAAGGGGATCCTCTGTCGCCATATCTATTTGTGATCGCAATTGAGACTTTAGCTGCTGCAATCCGAACTAGTATCGATATTAAAGGAATTAAATTAGAATTAGAGGAATGGAAACTTGTTCAATATGCAGATGACCTCACTGCCTTTTTATCCGATTTAACATCTGCACAAAATCTCTTTAAATTACTTGATCGTTTTGAAAAATTATCAGGTTTAAAGGTTAATTATACTAAAACAGAGGCAATGTGGATTGGTTCGTGTCATGACAGCCCTGAGAGACCCTTATCTCTAAAATGGTGCAAAAGCGTAAAAGCCCTTGGGGTACATTATAGTTATAACAAAGAAGTGTCTTTTCAGAAAAATTTTTACGACAAAATTACCGAAATTAAAAAAAAAATACATCAGTGGAGCTGGAGAGGTCTCTCTTTATTTGGTAAAGTATCAATTATTAAAAGTCTTCTTCTCCCTAAATTGGTATATATATTCTCTATCCTCTCACCTCCCTCGAAATTTATATCACTGATTCAAATGATAATATATAAATTCTTGTGGAAAGGGCCTGATAAGATAACTAGAAGAGCTACAATTAATTGTTCTGACTATGGCGGGTTAAATCTCACTGATTTAGAGACTTCAATTAAGTCTCTTAGATTAGCATGGATTTCAAAAATTTTTAATTCCGAACAGTCTCCATGGAAAAGCTATCTTAGACATTTGCTCAAACCTTATGGAGGTTTTTTCTTTTTTCACTGCAACTATAATATTAATGATTATAATATTAATTTGATTTTTTATTTAGAAATGCTGCAGTGGTGGTCTGAATTCCGCTCAAATTTTTCAACGGACTCTAAAGCTTTTGACTCCATAATTTGGAATAATTGTAATATAAAGATAGACGGCAAACCAATGTGTTATCATAACTATATGAATGCTGGGATAATTTTTATCAGCGACTTAATGTACTCTCGAAACAATGTTGAATCTTTTAACATAGCAAAGAACAAGGGATTAATAGGCTCAAATTACTTGACGTGGTCTGCTGTTCGTCTCTCTGTGCCAAAGCATTTAAGGAATCTCATCGTCGATAGAAACGTTTTAAATACACTCGAGTTAAAATGTGGTAACAAAGATTTTGATCCTCTCTCGAGCAAAAGTAGAAATTTTTATGCTTTACTCATTCAAGAAAAAGCTAAACATTCAAGAGGGTTCTCTAAACTAATGTCAGATTTTAACCTAAGTGAAGAAGATACTCGAAAAACGTTTGTACTGGCAAAATCAGTTGCTCTTGAAACATTTGTACAATGTTTTCAGTTCAAAATTTTAAACGATATTTTGTTTTTGAATACCCGATTAGCAAAAATTGGAAGGATTCAAAGCGATCTTTGTACGTTTTGTCAAACCTCTCGAGAAACATTAGAACATTTCTTCTATCGATGCTCCTTCTCAACAGAATTTTGGACTAAATTTGAAAACTTTTGGTTAACAGTAACCAGAGAGCAAATAAAACTGGAATATATTGACATTATATTAGGAATATTAGATCAAAGATCTAACTTGCTCAACTACTTTATTATATTAGGTAAAATTTATTTATGGAATTGTCGCAAAAATAAACAAATCCCTCTCTTTTTGCCTTTCGAAGATGTGGTCAAGAGAAAATATGAAATTGAAAAGTTTATAGCCTCTCAAAGCATTTTAAGCTTAAAACATTTTCAGGCAAAATGGAGCCTAGTTTTGAATAACAATCCAATTTTTCTTGTAAAGGAGTAAGTGCTGCTTGTAAATGATGTGAATTTATATGTACATTCATGATCACCCATGTTCATTCAAATAATTGTATTGCAATTTTATATGAGGTATCTTGTTAACGCAAAAAGTAATTGTGTAAATAGAGTACAATGTAGAGCAAGATTTGTATTATCAGTTGTGTAGGCAGAACATCTGTAGTAGTTATGTGTAATCGTAGTGTTAGTAGTAATCGTAGTGTAGGTAATGGTTGTATTGTAAGTAATGTCAGTAGTGGCGTAAGTGATACTAAAAAAAAAAAAAAAAAAAAAAGTCTGCCAGAAGGCAATTACGACACTTCAGCTTGGTCCGGGAGAGGAGTATAATTATACTGTTGTTAAAAAGATGGCTGGCCAAGGGTTGTTGTATGCCAAGGTGAAGCATTGATATGAGTCTGTGTACCGTGAAGAAGATGGAAACTCAGCTCAGCTAGTCACAGGGCTGGTCATCAAGTACATGTAGACAAAGATGAAAATGCTACCCTTGTTGTGGCTGAAAATCAGGAAGCCGCTGATCAGGATTTGTTTGAGTGCAAAAATGGACATGTCTCATAGTGCAGTCTTAAGAGCTGATCAGCTGGTTGAAGAAATTCGTAATCAAGAGTTCAGAGATCTTGTTGTAATTTTACGTTTCTTACAAAAAAAGCTCATTCAAAGTCGTGATTTGGATGTAACAAGTGATTCTGAATTGAAGGAGGGAGATACCAATTATATTTGCAGAGACAGACATGACATTTTGAAGACAACATTTGCAACTGGCATTCATAAAAGATTTCAAAATTATAAGTGGATTTCATGGGGAAAATGCAAACGATTTTGGTGGACCACGCAAGGATGGGTCTGCCTTATGGATTTGGCCATCAAAGAGAAATATTTTGACAATGGCCTGCAAGAATATCTTTCTGATGATTACTTTTATTTAGGTGTATTAATAGGGATTGCACTCCTTCAGAATGGACAGTTGCCAACTTTCTTGCTAGTTACAACTTACACAAAGGCTTGGGTGCACTTGGGTTGTTCAAAATCTTTCAGAAAGTACTAATTTTGCTTCATTTAATGACACCAACGACACACAAGCTGGCTAAAGAATGCTTCTGCACTTACTAAAGCCTGAGTTCTGTGAAGAAGGATCAACAAATTACCTAAGAGAAAAGCAAGTTGTTCCTTCTTGGTTTCCGTCCTAAGTCGTATTGCTAAATCTGGCTCGTCAATTTTGTTATGTAATCGGTCGCTCATGTCCTGTATAGCTAAGACGAGTCCGTTTCTTTTTCTCTAACAAATTCAATTTCCAAGCTAACTTGATTGTATTTTTGGTCCTTTTCCTTGCTATTTCCTTTGCCTTTTTTGAGCTAGCAGTTGTTGTCTTTGCTGCGATGTCTCTTGTTATCGTCCCTACCGTCGTTTCTCAATTTTTGCGGCATTCAAACATACTCGATGATGATCTCTTACCACTCTTTCTTGGAGATCGTCTTGCTAGGATGTACTTCCAGGATTAGTGAAATTGGTTTCCACAAAATTCACATTATTTTCAAAACATCATTCACAGAATTCGTAATGATGGAAATTCACAAGCAGTAAGTTGCCATGTAACCCGGCCCACGAACAAACACCTTTAGATATATATAAATTATATATATATACCTTGTGTACAGAAGGTTCACCAAACAAAGAGCTCTCAGTACACGCCGTGCATGCGCAACCTAAAAATCGGCCATTTGCCATTTGTTTTGGTCAGCGGCATGTCATTCAAACTCAGAAAAATATTTTAGTGTAGAGGACATCGTTGAGCAGGTTCTAGAGGAGAAAGAAAGTGACGTAGATAGTGAGGAAGAGGAAGATCTAAATCTTTAGGTAGATTTGCGGAAGGAAAGAATGGAGGAGTGGGTTGAGTCCTTTGATGGGGGAGAGTGCTGCAATCACGAATTCTTCCTAATGTTCGCCAGTCGTTCTTGACTAAAGAGCCAGGAGGTAAGCTTCTTTATTTCCTAACTTGTTAATACGATGACTAATATTTTGAGTGCCTATAAAATATATTTAGTCAATGCATGTTAGAAGTTGAGGACATTGCCGTTCGATGGTTTTTGAATATTTAATCCTGCTTTATGATTTAATACCATGAAACAAATTTAAGCTTGATTATTTGATTATTAAGCTTCAATTCTTTCAATAAATCGAGGCTTAGTTGTGTGGAAATCTATCAAAATGAAATATTTCTTTTGAAATAAAAGAGAATTATCTCTTAATACATTGTCATTTATCCACTTTGATTCTTAAAGGGATAATTCCGCCCCTGAGATGCCAAGAAAAACTTAATTCTATACTTATATAATTTCGTAAATTTTTGTTGTTATTGAAAACTGCCCAAACATGATAAAAGCATTTGCTTCTCTTTTAGATCATCACTTAGCTGCCCTACATTTGAGATCAAAATCTCTAAATGTGGGGTCAGTGCTTGACTCAGAGTCAAGAATATGGCCCAATGGTATTTACAGACGATTAGTGAGAAAGGTGGGGATACGGAATCCATACTATGGGGGATCACAAGAAGTATCCCATTCGACATTTTCCTTTGTCTAAAGGAATTGAGGGACCTCAATGCTAAAGAGCCCGACTGCTATGTTACCCAAAACAAGAAAGCACAAGTAATTTCTTTAACATCACCACATCTCGTCCATCGGGTCTTAGCATGTTTACCGGTATCTGGCCAGACATCCAAGAAGATTAAGAGTTACCTTAAACGAACACTATCTGGACTCACTAGACGTCAACATAATGTCAGACCAAGGACTTTGCGTTTGTTTATAAAAAAGGAATGGCCAGTTAGTTCTGCAGTTCTATTACGGTGAGTGGAACTATCACAGCAACCCTCAACTCTTTGACTAAATTAATTTTCCTTCCTTTTTCCTTTCTTTGCTATAATATCTGCATTAGGTTAGACTTTCTTGGATAAGGATGTTAAACCATACGTCCCATCTCCTGCATCTTCTCTGTCATGGTTTAGTAAAGTCTGCCCCTAATCGTAATTTGGCGAGCCAGAAGGACCATCAGGCCGGTGCTTATCTCTGGTTTCTGTAGTATGAAGTGACTAGGAGTATTTATACTCCCCTTGGATGGGATACTAGTCCATCGCAGGTTACCTCCCAGCATTTTGTCAGGTTGTTGCCAAAGCAGTTTGCTGGTTCCCATTTATACACCTGGGTGGAGAGAGGCACTGTGAGAGTTAAGGGTTTTGCCTAAGAACACAATGTGGGTGCACCGGCCAGGGCTTGAACTCTCAACCTTCAGGTCCCAAGTCCGACTCACTAACCACTGAACCACTACGTCTCCGTCATGGTTTGGTAGGGGACGTTAAAGAATCCACATCACTGTTCAGAAAGAGTAGGGGATTCTCCCTGGCCTAATGTATCATTTCACTTTCACAATGATGAGAAAGGGGGCGTCTGTTCCCTGTTACTTCTACCTTTACATGTACAGTAGCACCTATTAGAACTAGATTACAGTAGTTGCTCTTGCAACATGTGCAGTAGCACCTATTAGTACTAGATTACAGTAGTTGCTCTTCCAACATGTGCAGTAGCACCTATTAGTACTAGATTACAGTAGTTGCTCTTCCAACATGTGCAGTAGCAACTATTAGGATTAGATTACAGTAGTTGCTCATCCAACATGTGCAGTAGCACCTATTAGTACTAGATTACAGTAGTTGCTCTTCCAACATGTGCAGTAGCACCTATTAGTACTAGATTACAGTAGTTGTTCTTCCAACATGTGCAGTAGCACCTATTAGTACTAGATTACAGGAGTTGTTCTTCCAACATGTGCAGTAGCACCTATTAGTACTAGAGTACAGTAGTTGTTCTTCCAACATATGCAGTAGCACCTATTAGTATTAGATTACAGTAGTTGTTCTTCCAACATGTGCAGTAGCACCTATTAGTACTAAAGTGGTAGGAGAGTGATGCCCTTATTAGAGATATTTGTTTGGACTGTACCAATAAAACATTCCTGAAAACAATTTCAAGATCACACAAGACTTGAACTAAGGAGAATTTTTTATTGCTGTAAATGATACAATCTGTTTTTGATGACAAAAATTATATTGTTGCATGGTTGCCCAAAAGAAAGAATAAACATAAAGATGAATTTAACAAACGTTGCTATCAAATGATAAAAAGTCAAGAGTAGAGATCATAAAAGACAAACATATGGCTAAATAGCTCCAAAAAAGGTACAAACATTGTATTCTCTTTTACCATATTCAGTAATATGTAAACTAATCTTGCAATTTTCAGCAAAAATTATTATTAGAATAACAGCAAGATTAAACAAAGATCTACTTTGCCTGTGCTCTACTATTAATTCACAAACCAGACTTTTGCTCCTTGGATGTCTAAGTATACAAGTTGTATTGACCCTTTAAGCCCTAATATTGAAACAAAAGTTCTCCTTTAATTTCCCTATTTGTTACTTATAGCAATGGTGGAGAAAATTTGATACAGTATCAGGAGAATCCACCTGAAGTGATTATGTCCTTAATTCTCATAATTCCTCTGGCTGGATAAGCAGTGATACTACAAGGAGAAATTTGATGTCAATCACTGTTAGGGCTTAAAGGATTAAACAGTGAGGTTATGTTATGGTGGCCCAGATGCAAAACATAAATCTCAGTACAAAAACAAACCTTAGGGCATCAACAAAACTCAGTACACAAAACCCAGCGCACAAAACTCAGTGCAGAACCAAAATATTAGGACATTTTGCTCTTGTGGACCACCACAACTATTTCCCCTTATGAAAAGTTAAGACAACTTGAGGAGCGTACCTTGCTTGTCACATTCAATGATAAGTAATCTAAGTGGATGACTGCAGTATTTGCATTTCTCTTCACTTGGATCTTTATGGAAGCCACAGTTACAAAAATCTGGTTTAGTGGTCCGTTTTGGCTCATATGTTAGGCCAGATGTGGCCACTTTGCCTGTTTGATTATGACCACGTTCACGTAACCATAGTAATGAAATATACTCATGCATAAAAATCTGTGGCCATCTGGAATTGAATTCAGTGTTTCTACAGTACATTGCAATAGAAACATGCTTGGCTTCCCTCCCCTCCATTAAATTCAGGCCCAGACCCAAGCCATACTCACTTTCGCATTGAAATTTCTAGTAATAATAATTTCTTCTAGCAAGCCACAAAATTCCCCTAATTATAAAACTTGACGTTCTGTTTCACATCGACGCTTAAAGTAAGATATTGTAACATATCTATTGACGGGCAATTAACGACCGACATATCGACCGAGACTCGACTGACACTTGGTCGGCTGAGTATCGACAGACACATGGCCAACGACCAAGACTGAGTTTCGACCGCGTATCAGTAAGGTATCGGCCGAGTGTGTTGACGAGACTAAACGGTATCAGCCGACACACATATCGGCTGCCGATATATGACCAGCACTCGATCGATACTCAACCAACACTCGGTTGATATGTTGACTGGGTGGCGACCACTACCCGGCCAATATATCGACCAAGTGTTGGTCGATATATCGAACGATAGCATCGACCGCCACTATCTACAGTAAACATGATCCAGAATTACCCCTTACCAGAGAAGAAGTGCTGTCAACAGACAGTGCACCTGAGTCAACTGAGTCCAGTAGCGGAAGTCCTAGTCCACCCAGATATGCATCTCAGTCGCAGCGTGTGAAAACATACAACCTTTATTTTGTTGAAGGTGAGAGAATTACAGAAGTTATTGCTGCAAATAAATAGTGACTTCCAGTTTTTTACCTCATGGTATGTACTTCATACCATGAGGTATAGTGATGGATGGATTTGTCACTGCATTCCCGTTAGACAATTCATTTATGCATTAAATCTGCATTAATACATATTATACAGGGTGACGTGGCGATGGCGGTATGTCGTGTGATGCGAAGCGGCGTTCTTCTTCTACTTGTCTTCGTGTTTGCAAGGGATTTTTCAAATTCTAAATGTCTTACACCGTTGGTTAACCAAGAAGTCAATAGCTCTAGTTGGACAGGAACTCTCTTCTTTCGTCGATTTTAGGCAGCCCGTGAGAAAGAGAACTTCTAGTGGGCACTATTTTGGATTTTCCCTCACCCCTGTCGCCAAGGTTCAGCTTGTCAGGCTAACAAGATCTGTTCTTCTTGCAAGTTTACTGCTTCAGTGTAATGATATCTCCGTGAATCCTGCACCTTCCACTAAAATAACGTGTCCTCGGTGTCTCAAGACGGTCAGAAGAAATCAGGCTTTTGGATTTTGCGTTTTATGCAAATCGGGCTTCCATTTAAAATGCCTGGATGTGAACTTTGAATATGGCTCGACTTGTCATTTCTGCTCAGTTCCATCTTCTGCTGAGCAACAGTTCGATGTCAGTCTAAACGATAGCTTTGTTGTGCCAGCAACATCTGATGCTACCCTAAAGTTGCGTGGTCTTACGTTCATCCATCAAAACATCAGAAGCTTGAGGAAGAAGTTAAATGAACTTCGTGTTTTCATAACGCAAAGTCCACGAATTCACATCATAGCTTTAACTGAGACATGGCTCAACAGTAACATTTCGGATGCAGAAGTGTCATTGCCTGGCTTTACACTTTTTAGAAGAGATAGATTGGTGACGAAAGGAGGCGGTGTAGCAATGTTCGTCAGTGAGTCAATTAATGCTGTGCGCCGATCTGACCTCGAGATTGATGAATCTGTTTGGATTGAGATTTTTCTGCCTAAATCTAAAAGCATACTGTTTGGAACTTTTTATCGGCCACCTTCAGAGTCAGATAGCCAGCCTGACGTAGATTATTTTGCTCGCTTTTACAACAGCCTGGGACTTCAACTGTGATTATTTGCTTAAGAAACCAAGCTCTGAAACCAGAAAGTTGAAAGAGATTTTTAAAACCTTTGGTTTAACACAGTTGATTAAGGAACCAACACGGTCTACGTCAACCACCGCTACACTTATTGACCGGTTTGACACACACAAATCCACGCAACATTCCTCGAGCCGTAGTTGCTGAATCCTGTCTGAGTGATCATGATATGCTAATTTCAGTTCGAAAGATAAATAACTTCAAAAAACAACCTCGTGTGATAAAGTGCAGGAATTATGCTAATAACGATCCAACTAACTTCTGCAGGGATTTGATGAAAATCCCCTGGGATGATGTGTTGAGTTCGACTAACGTCGAAGAAGCCTGGTCTTTGTGGAAATGCAACTTTACGGCTGAATGTGACAAACATGCTCCACTAATCGACAAAAAAGTTAGAGGACGTAATTGTCCATGGCTAACGCTGGAAATCAAACAGATGAAATATTGTAGATCAAAATTAGACACCGATTTGGCCGCATATCGATTACTCCAAAACAAAGTCAGTGCGAGGATTAAACGTGCTAAGGAAAGCTATAGTAGATCACTACTTGAAGAGAACAGCGGGGATTCTGAATCTTTCTGGAGGTCTATGAAGAAAATAATGCCGGACGCGAAACAGAAATCTATTCCGACCTGCATCAAGGCAGATGACAAGATTGTTAAGGATAAACAAAGCATTTCAGAATTGTTCAACACTTACTTTACATCTGTTGTGAACAAGTTGTTTGAATCATGCCGGTATACAAGACCAGTTTTTAGTTCTACAACCGAGGAGCTGTTTACAAAGAGTCATTTTGAGTTTACAGCAGTGGTAAACCGTTTGTGCTTAGGCAACTTAAATGCCTAAAACCTCAAGAAAGCTACAGGTCTAGACGGTTTACCTGCTAGACTTTTAAAGGACAGCGCAGTTGTGATAGCTGACTGTGTAAAACATTTGATAAATCTTTCTATTGAAACTGGTGCAGTCCCGTCTGAATGGAAGCAAGCAAAAGTTGTATCCTTGTTCAAATCTGGAAACAATGAGGATCTGGACAATTACAGGCCTATATCAATTTTACCGATCTTGTCGAAAATTCTGGAGAAAGCTGTCTTCCATCAGCTACATAGCTACCTAGCAGAAAACTCTCTTCACTCGCCTTATCAATCGGGGCTTCGCGCAAATCATTCAACTCAGTTGGCCGTTACCTTCCTTACAGATAAAATTCGTGGTCATATGGACAAAGGGCTATTGACGGGGGCAGTGTTTATTGACCTGAAAAAGGCTTTCGATACTGTTCCTCATGATGGTCTTTTAAACAAGTTGTACAGATATGGAATTCAAGACCAGCCTCTCTCGTGGTTTGAGAGCTATCTCACTAACAGGACTCAGAGAGTGTCCATTGAAAATCACCTTTCCTCTGCCGCCAACATCAGTAGCGGAGTACCTCAAGGTTCCGTGTTAGGGCCTCTCTTGTTTATTCTTTACATAAACGATCTTCCTTTGGCCGTTGGTCTGTCTAGTGTTATGTTATATGCCGACGACACCGTTATTTTTACTGTTGCTTCAAACATTGACCAACTACAGCTGAACTTAAGCCTTGATCTCAATAACGTCTCTAACTGGTTAACAGCGAACGGTCTTTTCCTCAACCTAAAGAAAACTGAGTATGTTCTATTTGGAACTCGTCAGAGGCTAGTCAGATCTGAATCTCACAGTCCGCTTTGCATGGAAGGAAAAGAAGTCAACCAAGTAAAGTCGTTCAAGTACCTAGGAGTCTTGCTAGATGAGTGATTATCTTTTAACGATAAAAAAGTTGCCAGCAAAGGTCAAAAGTTGCCAGCAGACTTGGCCTCTTGTCACGATTACGAGGTTGTTTAACCACGGAAGCAGCAAATAAGATCTATCTGTCCATAGTGTTACCGATATTAAGCTATTGTGATACGTGCTTTTGCCCTCTGGGAAGCACTAACAGAAAGACTCTTGAACGCCTGCAACAATGAGCTGCGAGAATCATATACGGTTTTAAACCTGACATAGCCACGGAAACAATACTAGAGAACGTAGCCTGGCTGCCTCTTACAAAAACCATGGAAAAGCACTGTGCACTGTTAGTTTACAAGTGCTTGGTCGGAGAAGTTCCTCTATACTTTAAAGACTATTTCCTGTTACGCTGCCAGAGCGACAACCAACATGTTTTAAACAGATGCACTAGATCGTCAATCACTGACATTATACTTCCCAAATTTCATTTAGGTGTCGCACAAAAGTCTTTTTATTATCATGGTGCATGCACATTTAATAGCATTCCAACGAACATAAAGATTTTGCCACCTAAGGAGCGTTTCAAGGCTATCTCTGATTTTTTTTTCTTAGGTTGTTTTTAGAACATTTTCAATTCGATATCCAATTTCTATGAGAACGCTATTACCTTTTTAAGCTTTTTAATTTTTAAACATTTTAGCGTATTTTTTCAAGTAGTTAGTTTTTTATAGATTTATATCATTTATACATGCTATTTTTATTTTACGTTATACAGGGCCCCCGTTGATACCAGTCCTGAGACTGAAGGGGTCACCCTGTTTAAATATCGATTATTATTATTATTATTATTATTATTATTATTATTAAATGTGAATTAAACATGTTCTCCTCTGTCTCCCCTACTAGGTTTGGTTTTGTCCACAAAGTCGTGCTATTGTCTTATGTTCACATATGTAGGGGGGGGGGAAACAAAGCGGCAGAACATGTTTACAAAATGGCGTCTGTTGTGTCGAGCCTGACGTAAAGATTGTCAAGATGGGTTTTTGTTCCTTTTGCTCCATCTTTGATCAAAATACACGAACAGGAAATGTGTTCAAGAATGCTCGAGGGGAAAGAAATGGGTTTTAAAGTCTTAAAAGTGACGATGTTTCCAATTTGGACAACGAGTAATCGATCAGTCGTAGCAAGGGTGCACAAAACGAACTATTCGGAATGAACGCTTTATGGTCTGGGGAAAGGACAGCACTTCATAGAATAATTACCACAGACCATGAGGTAGCTCGAAGGAGCCTTTGATTGGTTTTTGTTTTCATGATCTTGAGAACCAAAAACTATACTTAAATGTAGCTTATGATGAGAAAGCAAGGGTAATTTTGTTATGTTTTCAAACCTTAATGTGGGATGGCTTTGTAAAACATGATTTTATTATAATTTTATTTGGTTTAAAGTATGGAGTGCCAGAATGTCCATGTAAGGTCATTGGAAATTCTAGTGGGGGAGGGGGGATCTTAATAGCCAAATTTTTAAAGGAGAGTTTGATGTATGAACTGGAATTTCTGTTGGGGTTTGGAGATTCAAAGCTAAAAACCTTCCCTGAGAGAGGAATGGATATTTCCTTGAACACCACACTAATGACAATAATTATATTTTCCTGCCAAGAATGCATTCTTAAAGGTCAGATCTGACGAGGGGACTTGTTGCAGCGACTTGTCCTGGTTAGGTAACAAATTAAGATAAAGAAGGATTTATTTGCCTATGCTTGGTTACAAAATGTATTTTTAATGCCATTGGTCTTTTTGTGAAAAAGGGGCCTATCCATTGTTCTCAATTAACATTTAAATGGTCAAGTGGCCTGGTTTGAGTGTATACTATGTGAATATAGCCTTTCTTTTATTTTTTTCCTAGGCATGACTCAGACCACAGCAGATTTAATGGTAATGGTGGCTCTAGGAAAACCATCCATAAAAGAAGTGAAGATGGATCAATTACAAAAGTTGAAAAAAATCTTCAACCTTGGCCTTTTACAAGGCAAAGACAAGATGATGCACATTAGAGCAATTGCAAATTCACTCTGCAAGGAGGGCTATATTACCATACATGAATCAAGGAGGAATTCATATTCATTTGATCTGCATGCAGGCGCAGCAGCTCAAGATATTTTAGGTGGAGAGAAAGGATCTCTGCTGTACTTCAATCTAAAGCTCCAGTCGGCATCTGCAATGCATTCTGCCGTGTGCTTCTTGCGTTCTAAATGAAGCTTTTTGGATGACAGAGCTGCTACCAAAACCGCACTGAAAATCGAATGATACAGCATCTCGGAGGATGGCCGAACGATCTTCATAAACACCATGACTAAGCTATCTTCCCAAGCAACATCCGAATATAACTTCCAGTTCACTGACATCCAGAAAACTGTCAATTCAACATTGCAATTGATGTTGCAGAATGCAGTCGATATGGATATTGTTTATATGACAGCTAAAATTGTCTACAAAGACAATGAACCGCAAATCGTTGGAGCTTCTAACCTAAAGAAAAGCAACTTTACATTGCTGATCAAACTACTCAGTTAAAACTGATACTATGGCAAAACAACATCCAAGAAGTAAACGTGGACGAGGTGTACTCCTTTAAGCAAGTCAGACTACGTAGAGATGGTAAAACGGCTGTACTTATCAGTAGATACAGTAGATACAGTAATTGAAAAGAAACATGACGCCAACTTGAAGCAACTTGTAGTGGAAAGCGCTACACCCGAAGACCAGTCGGAACTTAACATAAAGGTAGATTCTATTTATTCCACAGAAGAATTGTCTCGCTTCAAGCAGTGCTTGCATTGCCACAAAAAGATCAAACAGGTTACTTCTTCCGCAGTCATTAAGTGTGATCATTGCGGTCATGTTGTAAGAAATTTGCCTTGTAAAGAAAATTTAATAAGTTTCTGGTCCAAAATAACGACAATTCTGATGAAAGGTTCCATCATTTTGTAATATTTCAAGAAGTTCTTCAACAAATGATCGGAGACTCTCTCCAAACCATGACAGATGACATGATCTTTGAAAAGTTGCTGCTCTTGAATAATTTCACCATTTATTACAACAACCAAAACATCGTTAAACGTGTCGCAATATAGCAAATTACTTGCCACAACTAAGTTGTTTTGTTATTCTTGTTGTAGTTTAAAATTGTTTCTACTCATTATACAATGTAGTTTTTCATTTCAAAGTCTACATTTGTCGTTGTTTACATAAATCATGTAAAACACGTTCTTAGTGGGAAATAATTCTGTAGTAATGTGGCAGAGAATTACTTACGGCAACTGTACACTGATACACGTTTAAAACGTTTTTTTCACTTCTGTTGTAGTTAATTCTCGCATTATTCAGCTTGCTTAAAGTTTTTCCATCCTCTTTTGTCCTTGTTTATTTTACAAATCATGTAAAACACGTTCTTGGTGCGAAATAAATCTTGTTGAGTTTAAAATGGCTGATTCATTGACTTACTGGTAAATCAGTATACCTTCATAGTAACAATTGCCTGAACTAGTCTTTCGATTGTTTATGGCATGATTTTCCAAGATGAGCTTCAAACATTCAAATAAATAGCATGCTAGCCCAATAAATAGCAAGTGATTACAAATCAACTGTTTCACGCAAATGCATGTACAAGATCTAAGCAAGTATGTGATACCTCCCCTTTTTATACCACGTTCGCCCTTTTTTTTACACCTCCACTCACCAGTCCATGGTTCAGATGGGTCTTGTAAAGTCCTTGAATTTTCCCTAGTAGTCCCTGAAACTTACTAAATGCTCCTTGAATATATTCGACCTTCTAAAATAGTCATATTTTGGGGACAGAAAATTTTAGAAGCTCTGCTATACACAGATTTCCTGTACAAAATTACACTCAGTCATTCAAGTAGAATTTTTGTGCCTAGTGCTCGTAGAACCCAAGGTACCATGTTATCGTGCACGTGTGTCCGTAATTCAGGTTTTTCTCGTACACTTTGCCAACAACCCAAGACCACTTTCCAGCAAAGTTTATTTGATTTTCGTATCCCGAGAAGACATGACGTAGATGGTAACCAACAACTGGAGACCACTTTCGAGCAATGTTCGTTTCATTTTCGTATCTCGAGAAGACATGACGTAAATGGGAACTTTTTCCTACGATCGCTCCACGTGCTCACATTGTGCATTTGTTCAACGACATTGGTAAGTTTTCTATGTTTAAGATAAATTTATGTTACTTTCCTTCTAGAGCCAGGCTCAACTTTCGGTGGATTTTCAAAGAATTTAATCTTAAAAGCAACATGAAGGGATTTTTTGAGAATTTTCTTGCTTTATCAGTAAAGAAACTGAAGGAAGTGTTGATGATTCTTCCCTAGATCACTGGCCGTGAACGAGTACTTCTTGCCAAATCTTGTCATTATATGCCTTGTTTAGCAATCAGAAGATGGAATTTCCATGCAAAAGTAGCAAATCCGAAGGTAACAGCCAAAAGGTGTACCAGGACGATCATAGTACGCTCATTCATATCACTAGGCTCATGTAGTCATAGACTGCCTATTTTTATTAACTGCATGTAATGAGAACAAAATATTAATAGTGCATGTAGTGAAAAAACATTTACTGTGTAGCATTAACGCACTGTACCGTGAACCGCGAACAAAATCGATCCTTACAATTTTTCCATGTGAAACGACAAAAGGTTCCGGCAACTTACGAAATTAAATGTAAACTCGAAAATGGCCTTTAAAGTTATCCATTACATTTCTAAACCCTGTATGCGTATATCAAAACATCTCAGATATTCGCTCTTTATGCCGAAGTCTGGGTAATTCTAAGAGTGAACACGTTTCTGTTTGAATCTGTATTTTATAGTAATAGAAATGTAGTGTTTTGTCATCTGTCAATCATGCAAGCACATGGTCAGAAAGGAACTCACACTCTTCTTGTAGTCAGTTCGTCCATGAAGTCAATAAATCACAGTTGAGGTTTGACTTTCTGTGGTTTTACTTAAACAATACAAACACCACACCTGGCGACGAGGATCCACGGAGCACATCCAGTAAGAGAATTCAAGTCCCAAAGCGCGGACAAAGCAATTGGAATCCCAAAGTGCGGACAAGACAATCCTGACAAATCTTCGACCACATGGCGGTTTCGCTCCCGACTTTCCGGGCTTTCCAAGTGCATCTAGACGGCAATGCGGGCCCAAGGTGGAAGAAATGGCTGGCCAGACTCGAGAATCTAATTGTAGGCATGGGAATCGAAGACGCAAAACAGAAACGTGCTCTTCTGCTACATTACAGCGGTCCCGAAGTCGATGAGATTTTCGACACGCTTGAAGACACCGGCGAAGACAAAGATTACAAAACGGCCGTCGAAAAACTTACCGCTCACTTTAATCCCCAAGTCAACACAACTTATGAGGTCTACAATTTCAGAAAAGCTCAGCAAAGCGAAGGCGAGAGTTTGGACAGTTTCCACACAAGACTCAGAACTCTTGCGAAGACCTGCGAATTTGCAGACGTCAATAAAGAAATCAAGGAGCAAATTATTCTAAGCTGCAAGCAAAACGCACTGAGGTGGAAAGCACTACGCGAGGATCTTGATTTAACAGCTCTTTTAAAAGCTGGAAGAGCCCTCGAGCTTATTGAAACGCAAGCTAAAGAAGTGGAGAGTGACAAAACGATGGTGAACACCGTAACACACAAGTCGAAGTACAAAACGTATTCAAAGAAAGGCAAAGGTCGTCGATGAGAAAAACAAAGCAAACCACATGAGGAGTCACACAAGGAGTCACGCAAGTCCGACGGGTCATCAAAATGCAGAAATTGTGGTGGTGCCTATCCTCACAATGACTCCTGCCCTGCTAGAAACAAGAAATGCAACTCCTGTGGCAAGCACAATCATTTTGGTAATGTTTGTAGGACAGTTCCACCCGGTTCAGTGAAACGCGTGACGCTAGAAGAAGATACAGATGAGGAGGACTACGTATACGCAGTTGGAGAGAAGAAACAACCCATGTGCAGATTGGAGATCGACGGAGAATACGTAGAACTGATGCTGGATTCCGGAGCTTCAGTTAATCTCATCGACGAAGTCACTTACCGAAGAGTTTACAAAGGCAAAGCAAAAACCCTAGCACAAGCCAAACAGCGAATTTTCTCCTATGGATCGCCCACACCCCTACCCCTGTTACGAACTATTCACGCCAGGATAACTGCAAAATCCAACAGCACATCAGCGACCCTGCACGTTGTCAAAGGCAATTCAGGAAATCTCCTAGGATATGACACCGCGCAAAGGCTAGGACTCCTGAAAATTGTCAACCAAGTCGGAATCGACAAGACTAGTCCCCATTACCTCGCAAGCGGAGAATTGAAGACCTGTTTGGCAGCATTGGCAAAGTAAGAGGAAAGGTAGTCAAGCTTCACATAGACTCTGATGTGCAACCCAAGCAACAACCACACCGCCGAATCCCCTTTCACGTAAGAAAAGATGTGGAAAAGGAGTTAGAGAGGCTAGAGAGCTTAGACATCATCGAAAAGGTGACAGGCCCAACCCCATGGGTAAGCCCCATCGTAGTGGTCCCAAAAAGCTCTGGACAAGTCAGACTATGCGTAGACATGCGAGAAGCTAATAAGACGGTAAAGCGTGAGAAGCACCTAATGCCGACCATAGATGATCTAGATTAATCTCTCTGGATTGGTAACTTTTGTTTGTCCTGCTAAGGCCAACTCAGTCAGAATTGGATGTTTATCCTATGTGTCAGGTACGCCATAACCCCTATAAAGTGCAATCAGATAAAGAGAAAATGAAAAGGTATCTTTTTTTGTTTTTCGTGGATGACAAATAGGTGACTTCTGTAAACTTTGAAGTAATATAAGTGAAAAGATAAGTCAGAATTTTCTAATTTCTTAGCTGATTGCCTGTGTAAATGTCTTATTTATTGTAAATTTCAGTCGAGCAGGCAGCAAATAATGTTAGAAATATTTCACATGATTATAGAATGTAGAAGAATAAGAACCTATAAAAAAAGTAATAAAAGAATTTTGACATAAATTGGGTTTCACTTTTCTTTAGTTTGTTATGTATCAAGCACACCCCATCAATTTGCATGGCATATTCCATTGATTTAACTCAATTTAAATATTGTACATGTTTTCAAACAGGCTAAGGAACTCCTGCTATCACTGTCCCTTTAAATCATTATTATTAGACCGGATCTGGTGGAGTCTATTTTACAAATTGTCACCTTTCATGATTTTTGTCCTTTTTTCCATTGTTTACAAAAGGACCATTTTCTGAGAATTTAGGGCACACTTTAAAGGTAAATTAAAGATTAATTGAAACTTTTAGTTAGCATATAAGGAGTATTAAAAGGTAAATTAATGATACCTTTTGGGTCTACTGAGCAAAAATTAAAGGTTAACTAAAGTAACTTAAATATACCTTTAAGACTAATTTTGTGGATCTTCCTAAGGCCTATGAAATGAGCTTACAGGGTAACTTTAATTTCAACTTAAAGTGCTTATGAAATGCTTCATAAGAAGACTTAACACATTAATGTTCAATTAAATGTTCATTTCAGGAATTTTGTAAGTAAATTAAATATTGTTTAAATGCCTCAAATGTACACCTTTAATAATTTAGCTTTAAAACCAATTTATTTAGTCATTTCATCCTGTGTTGACTCTGCAAATCAGTAAAAACTAAATAAACGATGGAAGAAGGAAGATAATTTTTAATCGTTTATTTCATGCGGGTGTAAGAGCGTGATAGTTGACTGGTTGCGTGATGGCTAAATATTGGCAATTTGCAGGTTGATCTTGGAAGTTCAAACTTTGTTCATGTATTAACTGAATAATTTTAAGCTGTTGATCAAAATATATTCAGTGTTTTTTTTAATCAAAAGCCCAACAGAATAAGTAGGTTAACGATAATAATGCGTTTTAATTTCATTACAGAAAAATTAAAAAACTGCGGAATTTTATGAAATTTCTCTTTGGACAGCTGGATGCGACAAGAGATTCCCAATACAAACACCTTGAAGTAGTAATTAGCACAATTGCACAGTGCCTGGGAAAACAGGAAATGCTTGACCGTACAAAAGAGACATTTTCATGCTTTGCGTTCGTGGCTTTTGGTAGCATGACACAATTCATCCAGTTGTAATGTTCTTTATTTATCTATTTTTTTTTCTCTTTGAGATCGAGCATAAGCGTGTATTTACTTTGTAAAGTTTGTTTAATTTGTTGTTTGTTCGGCTCGTTTATGGAAAAATAATAAACTAGATCAATTCTAGTACAATCAAACAAATTACCCAAATTTAGAAAACATTGTACACATATATCCTGTTTGACCAGATCCAACATTTTTCACCAACCGCTTGCATCATACGCTTACCGCAATTCATATAGACCATTCCAACGACACTCTACTTTCGGTCACTTTTTTTAAAATACTGGTAAATTTTCCTCGATCACCAATTTGCCTTTTCTGACAAATGAAACTTTAGAACATTTTCCAAAGCATTGGTTTTCAATCCTGACAATCTTTTTTGTACCCAGGCTGAGAGCCAGCTAAGAACATTTTTATTTTCACCAAACTGAACATTATCAATATGGATAAAATAATACATGTCAAACTCCAGTCTAATTAACATTGCTGCGTTCGCTACACATAATGGTTTTCTCATTTTCGCTGCAAAATCTGGCAACCGTTAATGTCAGTTTGCGAACCTCTGTGGTCAATAACTTTTCACAAAGCCAAATCAGTTCACCAAGAGTTGGCCATCCATCAAAGTGCGCTCTAGTGCAGCGGCACCTAGGTCACGTCTGCATAGATTCATTGAAATACTAATACAGCTGACTTAAAAACATGTTAAGAACTTTTCCAGGCTTAAATTGCCTCCCAAAAAATGAGAACATTCAGCCTCAACCCCAGAATTAGACGACCTTATAAAAAAAGAAAGAAATGTTGAGGTGGCAGCCAATAAAACTCCTGAAGTTGTAGCCCATAACAACTTGGACCGTAGGCAAACTAGATGGTACTTATAACTAGAAATGTACGTTTCACTGAAAATATTGAACTTAGCAGGCTACAAAAATAAATGATTGCTACAAAAGTCTATTTCTATTATACGGTCCAATCAAAGGACAGTAATAAAAACTTAAATTTGAATTAATCATATGGGTAGAGTTTAGACATGGATTTATAAATATCTATGATCATAGTCAGCTAAACCGCGTAATCTAAGGGTGTTTTTTAACATAATGATTTATAATCAAGGGGACATCTCAGCATTTCAGTGCTTATTTTGACTTACCAGGAGAAGCGAGATGGGCAGATTCCTCGTCAGAATCTGAAAGCGGAAAACAGCCCAGATCTTCGTTGTCTCGCGCTTGTTGCATTCCACTTGAAAAGGCTGCACTCACATCACTTTCACTCGACAACAGGGGTTCAAAGAGCTCGCTAGGATTCGGGCTTACTATCATGGTTTTATCAGCATTATCGTCATCTTCGTCGCTTCTAGGCTCATAAAGCTCACTACTGACTATTTCGGAACCAGTGCGAGGACTGATCTCAGTCGCAGCACCAGCTTCTCCTTCTTGCTCATCTGGTTCGTAGAGGTCACTTGTAGGAGGGCTGTCCACCTCATTATACGTTCTGAAAGCCCGTTTCAAGTTTTCATCACGGTCTTCAAAAATTGACAACAACAACAACAACAACTTTATTTACCCTAATAAATTACAAGAAAGAGAATATATATAGTATAAATAAATAAATAAGTAATTAAGGGCCTGACTGCCTGAGATAACGGTAGAGTTAAAAAGGGCAGGCAGCCAGTGTTACAATTATGTAATACAAATTTAGGTCGGTAAAGTACACAACAACACAGAACATTACAGAACAAAACAGCCTTAGAGTTGATCAATACAGGCGCTAGCTAGTATCTTTTGAGATACTCAACTTGCATTTTTTTCTTAAACATTGATGCGGATGATAACTTTATATGATCATCAATGGAGTTCCAAATAGAAGGGCCTTGAAACCTAATGTTAAACTTGCCATAATTAGTTCTTACGAAAGGAAGATAATAAGACTGTTTTGCTGCAAGCCTAGTATTATAATTATGAATATTGGTTACTCTAGTAAAAAAAGAATGAAAGGCAATAGGAAGGAGCTCGTTATGAAATTTGTACATGAATATAGCAATATAAAATGTGACAAGATCAAAGAATTTGATAACTTGGAGAGATTTGAACAAAGGGCTGGAAGGACTATCAAATTGAGAAAAAGTGATAGTACGCATGGCTTTCTTTTGTAGTATAAATATTGGTTTAAGTGTTGATTCATATGTATTGCCCCAAATGATGATACCATAGGTCAAAAAGGGGTAAATTAAGGCATAATATAATTTTAACAGAATATTAAGGTCTACATGATGTCTTAACTTAAATAAAATGCCTATACTTCTTCTAATTTTCCTAGCTATAAATTCTACTTGATGTTTCCAACTTAGGTGTGAATCAATTAGTATGCCAAGATACTTAATACAATACTCTCTTTTCAATTGTTTGTTGTTTAAAAGGAGATTAAAACAACTACAAAGCCTTTTTTTTGCCATAGACTTGCTAACAAAATAATCTCAAAAAACCGTGATGTGCTCTCTATAGGTATGTGGGCAGACTTTGCTCCTCTTTCACGTGCTGGATCTGATAAGGCACTAACACGTTTTCTGCTCACACATCCCCATCCGATATATAAAAATATTTATGGCATGTCGTTCAAAGTGATTACTCAAGGCGCCCCGAAATGATCTGAAATAATAAAACTATTTTAAGAGAAACTGAATGTGCATGTATCGTAATAGTTTACATAATGCCTGTTTGGTAAATGCACTGGTCTTGTTTTAGACGTAATTGCCAATAACCGCAAACTGATTTGGCAAACACTCAACACACTCTTTGGTAGCAATCCTCCTGCCTTATTACTGTCAGCCTTTTGTGCATGTCTGCCAGTGTTAACCGCCTTGATCTTTGCTACTGGATGGTTTGGCTGTTTGTTGCACTCCAATAACTTAGCTTTATTATGTTCCCATTCCAGATGATGTGTAGAAAACACATAAAGACCTTGCTCATCCATCCTAGCATGAAGTTCTGGGCCATGGGATACACAGAGGTTGTGCCACTGAAACTGCTGTAGCCAATGGATTTGCTGTGCTGTCGTACCATAACTTCTCAGTGACATCAACACATCTCTCAGCTGTTGTTCGGATTCACTTTGCCGCACATTCTCAGTCAGCTCTACAGCAGTATCCAAATTTGTCCATACCAAGCGACCATGGTTAGATGGTGCACTGCGACAGTCTGGAATGTACACAGGAGTGTCACATACAGGAGGTAGCTGCACATCATCTCCCATGAACACTACTACAGGAATACCTCCCCACAGCTTGTCCGCACTGGCTCCCCTGTTTACTGCGTAACGTGCTTGCTGTTCCATCCATCCCATTGTTGTGCGTCCAAACATTGACCGCTCATCGCCGATCAGAACTTTCAGGTTTTCACACTTTTGCAGAATTTTCTCAAGCACGAGACCTGAAGGTACAGTTAACTCATTGCAAGACCTTCCACCGGTTGGAATTCCAAAAAAGCTGTGGGCAGTTCTTCCATTAACGAGATATGCAGCATTTCCTGTGGGAGTTATCACCTGTATTGCATCATTGGCTCTGAACAACTGCCGCACTAACCTCTGAAGGCACTTGATAACGTAGGACTTTCCAGTTCCAGCAGTGCCAGAAACAACAAGTTGCAGAGGATGGTAATCTTGCCGGTCTTCAACATAGTTGTAGAGAGTGCGCAACACCAGACTCACAATAGCTCTCTGATTCTCATTTAGGGACAACAAAGACACCTCTGGCAATTCAAGCTCTCCAGTCTCTGTTTCCTGTTCTTCTTTTTTTTTGATGCATTCTTGTCATGCAGGTACTGCTCCAATCATATTCTTCCCCACCATCATCATAATTGAAGTCCCTCTCTATGCCCTCATATATCTGATTTTGGCCTCCATACACATCCACCCAGTCTGGTTGTTCTTCTGCTTCAACAGCATTATCATCCTCCAAAGGAGTGCTGCGAGTTGCAGTGTTGCCATCCCGCTCAAGTCGCCTTGACCCTGACATTGACAAGTATGTAAACGGGCTGCTACATTGCCAAAGTGCTAGTCCACTTAGCTCGAATGATGCCTCGGGTCCACTGATATCACGTCTTCCAACGGTCTTGATCAGCATCTCAGCACACATTGACTTTCCACTGATTTGGTCCGCATCAGTTGTATCAACATTATTGACCATGGCCTTAAAGAGATCAGCAGTTGCACCAGTAGTTTCACTATCTTTGCAAGCATAACTGCACACATAGTCAACTATCGCAATAATATCATCAGTGCTTGGATTGTCTGGAGGAGAGTTGGACAGAATCAAGCTAATATCGCCATTTGCTCTCTAAGACTGCATCTGATACCGCGGATGGTCACGTGCCATCTCAAGACGTGGTGCTCCATTATGATGTCCCACAATTTCTGGGCCAATACGAACTTTCTTCCCTTGACGAAACTCACTTCCAAACTCCATCCGACACACACATTCTCTTGGCTACAATCCTTGTTGAGGATGGCGAGGGGTCCTCAAGCAGTAATCAGAGCAACTGTGCAGGCCAACCCGGTTCACTAAAAGCAAATGATCTTCCAGTATTGCATCTTGAGTAACAGCGATGTCCATGAGCATCTTCACTAGGGGATCCCTATCATCTGATATTGGGTCAGCCGTACCCTCAGGTGGCGGCCAAAGGTCTTTCCAAGGATGTCCTTCTTCATCACTGCCAGCTGGGTGCATTGATGTCATGGCAAAGTTTTCATCAGCCCACTGACTGAGTCTAGCTGCATACTCATCATCTTCACAACCATCCTCACGAGCCTCGTCCAGCAGCTGGTGTGGCTGCCTATCTTCTCTCCAGCTGAGTTGGTGCCAATGAATTTGACCTCGAGACTTGGCAAATTCGTAACGATACCAATAATCCCGTACACCAAACACTGGCTTGAGTACCTTTTCATGGTATGACTGCGTACGTAGGTCAAAGTAATTCACTACCACATGAGTGTTCTCTTGAACTGCCTTGAAGCGGGCATTGCTATCTTCAGCAAGGTTGACTTCTTTCCCCATCGTCTGCAAGATGTACTGTTCCAATAGCCTCCTTAGTGGAGGAAGGTAAAACTCTGCACAACTTCCAGTCATGAAAAATGAAGGCAATCCACGTTTCTCATTGACCAAGGCACCAAGGCACGAAGCTCTCTGATGCCAGTATTGAGCTGTACCACGCAGAGTTGCCCCAAAATACAACAGCTTGTTGGTGAATGAAGTATCCCCTCTTGCTAGTCGCTCTTGCAGGTCTGCAACAGTTATTTGTGGGTCATCAAGTTGCTGATCAACAAAGAACCTGCTCTGCTCCAGGGCACGCTTCCTCATGATCATGTTGTAAACAACAAATTTCCATACTTTATGCCTAGCAAATCTTCCATCTTTATACCAAAGCAAGTGCTCTGCCCATTCATGCAGTGCAGGACACATTACTGGACGGTTTATGTGATAATCACCCTTTCCATAAGGAAACAAGCAAACAAGGAGTAGTATGTAAGCGTATTTATAAGCCGATTTTTAGCTTATTTTTAGATTTAACCTAAATTTGACAGAGATTTTTTAGCTTTGATTAAAAAGTTACAAAAAGTTACAAATTGAAAAAATTGTCCAAGGATTTATCAGAAATTAAACAGAGATTTTTTTTCCTGTTTACAAAATATTTAATAAAAATTGTCCAAGAATTTATCAGAAAATTAACAGAGATTTTTACTAAGAAAGAAAATAAATTTTGAATTTTTTAATGTTAATCTAAAGATATAAGTTACGAAAGTATAAATGGAGAATCTACTCAAATTGAATCTTGATGAATTGAAATTTGTACAACTGAAAAAAATTGTGAAAGAATTAAAAATTAAAGGGCGATCTAAAATGCGAAAAGAAGATTTTATTAATGCGTTAAAAAAATTTCCAGATGCGGAGATTATTAAATTAATACCAAAAGATACTATAAATAATAATAATAAAAATAATTATAATTATATTTGTATTCATGGAAAGTGTAAATATTTTTGTAGAGAGTGTGGAGGAACACAAATATGTGAACACAATAAAATTAAGCCATGCTGTAAAGAATGTAAAGGCTCTCAAATATGTGAACACAAATTACAAAAGTATATATGTAAAGAGTGTAAAGGAAAAGGAATATGTGAACATAATAAACAAAAGAGGCAGTGTAAAGAATGTTGTTAAATATAAAAAAAATAATTTTTTAATGTTATTTAAAAAAGAAAAAAAATAAAATAAAAAAAGATGAAAAGAACTATTAATTTTGAGTCTTTTAATGAAAAAAAACTTAGTTTTTACGATTTTATAGAAGAAATAAAAGAAGATTTGTTAAAAAATATACCAAAAAATCGAGGTTTTATTAATCCAGACAGAATTCCTAATATTTATTTTAGAATTTATTATGGTGATGATAATATTATTACTTATTACGCCGATGAAAATTTTGGTTTGGGCGGCATATGTGTTAATAATTTTTGTAAAGAATTATTAAAAGAGGCTAATAATTCATATTATGGAAATGCTCTTAGATATGCTGATGAGAAGAATTATATTTATTATGATTATGTTCCTTACTATGATGTATTGTGTAATAAAAGAGATTATGATGATGAAATTTATGATTATATTAACAAACATGCTTTTGATGATGATTTTTGTGAAAAATTTTATTCTAGGTATAGTGAATTAATTGATTTTGGTTATTATGATAAGGAATGTAATATTAATAATTTTGATAAAAAGTATATTGTTAATTCATTTGATTTACATATATTTTTAAAAAATGACTTACATGATGATTTAATAAAAGCAATACATAAAAGTAACTTCTGCAAAGACTTGCATGATGAACTAATGGTAGCAGCCTGGCATCCAAAAAGAGTTGTGGATTGGTGTTATGATATTGTGGAACAAGAAATTTATAATTCTTTGCCGGATGAATAATAGGATATAATTATGTTGTATAACCCAAATATAAGGGTTACATAACAAAAGTATATATGTAATAAAAGTATATATGTAAAGAGTGTAAAGGAAAAGGAATATGTGAACATAATAAACAAAAGAGGCAGTGTTAAATATAAAAAATGATTTTTTAATGTTATTTAAAAAAGAAAAAAAATAAAATAAAAAAAGATGGAGGGAATAACAATTCAACAATATATTGAAAATGGTATGCTTAAATTTGAGTACTTTAATGAAAAAAGTCTGGATACTTGTGATTTTATAGATTCAATCAATGAAGATTTGTTAAAAAAGATCTCAAAAAATCGTTGTTTTATTGTTGAAGAAGATGAAGATTATGGCAGCCTAATTGATTTTAAAATTTGTTATTTTAGTAAGAATGATGATAACACTATTATTTATGATGATGTTTGTATAATAGATTTAGATAAGGGTTTTGTGTTCACTGAAGAGCTTGCTGAAGAAATAATTTATTATACAAATGATCAGTATTATATATGGTATTATAGAAATGATCAATATTATGAAAATTTTGAGGAAGAATATAATATTAATAATATTAATGATTTAATTATTGATTCATTAAAGATTACATTATACACAGATCCACATAAAAAATTACATAAAAATAAATTTTACAAACCCTTACATGATGAACTAATGGATATAGCATGGCATCCATCTAGATATTTAGATTGGTGTATAGATTTTGAAGAGTTAAGGGATTTGAAAGAACGTTGGGGTTAAGATTAGTTAAAAAATAATTATGTTATATAACTCAAATAATAGTTACATAACAATACATAAAATTTAACGAAATAGATACCAAGCTATTGCTCCACCAACAACTATAAATACTATCAGATTTTTTTCATGTTCTGTTGAGTCAATATCAGCGGATAGGACGGGTCCACCTTCATTTTTGATTAGAGTTGTTTGTGTTGCATCTGTTTTCATTTCAGGTTGTGGTTTTAGGTTATGCGGCAACTTTACTTTTGAAACACCTAAGTTATGACTTATCCCAACCTCTTTTGTTTCTGTATTTAATGAATTATTCGCACCAAATTTCATATCCCCCGTGGCTTTCATGAGTTTGTTATTATATCCAACTACACTTTCTGTATTTATTATCAAATTACTCGGCATCAACCAAACACCCGGAGCAATTGCCATATCCAGGCGTACTTTAGCATTTTGTACCGCCAATTGATATCTTTGTACTGAATTAGCAAGGTCATTTTCAATAACACTACTTTCAAATAAGGTTAAAAATTGCTGCTGTGTATTAATCGCCCCGCCTCCATTGCCGTAAATAGGGCTTCTCATGTTAGTTTGTGCCCCTAATATACAGTAAACAAAAGCTTCTACAGATCTATTTAATCTTCCAAGCCCGGCTTTTGTTACTCCATGCCCACTTGTTGGGATAAACCAAGCATATTTAAAATCGGCAAAGTCATCATTTCTTAAGAAATATATTAGATTTCCTTCAAGTTGCTTACCCCCATCATCTGAAAATTTATCTCCTGAACTTGGCCACATATCTGCTTCTTTATCATAATTTCTTACAACATGCACACTTTGATAATCATGGTCTGTTGCACCATATCTATTTCCATAATCGATGAATATATCACCTAACCCATTATTTCTCCCACCCCTCCATCTAAAATCAGCATTATAACTTATTCCAAATTCATTGCACAATCGATTATATGCAGCTTTATTATATGGATTATTATTTACTGCAAAAGTCTGTTCACCCGGCATAGGTAGTTTCATTTCATATAATATCCTCCTTATTGTGAAATATATATGAAACTTTATAAATCCATTCACTACTTTGGGATAATTTAAACTTTCAAATGGGCTAATTCCACAACCGGATGTTGCACACCAAACTGCAAAATTTAATTGTTGAGGCCAATAATTAATATCTGGTTTATTTAGCCATTTTCTACTTTGTTCTCCCGATTTGAAAGTTATAACTTGCTGTTTAAAAATATTAGGAAATATTGCTGCGAATTTCTTTGTGTCTGTTACATATATATCCATCTCAGTTAACATTTTTGTAACATCAGTCGCAAAATCATCAAAAGCAACAGCCGGTGTAGGATAGTTTTGATTAGTAAAAGTTAAACTTTTTGGGAATGATACAGAGTCTACTTCAGCAGAACTAAGCCCCAAATCTTTCCATAAAAGGTTTTTCAAACGAGGTGATAAATTATCAATCCATGTTTTACCCGTAGGGTCGTCATAAGACATTATTGTTGTGCCGGCAACTTTCCATTTAATGTAACCTCCATACCTATCGCTAATAAATGAAAATTGACTAATATCAGCCTTTGGATATTTATTTCTAAAATCATTAAATAAACCCATCTTATTCTTATGTTTTCTTCCATTCACCCAGATCTTTAGATTAAGAATAAGATGCTAATTATTATAACCCGCAAAACAATTACATCCAACATCAGTTCTCTCAAACGAAATTTTTAATGTCCTTTCCCTCCGGCCAACTCTTTTAATATATCTGCTCGAGCGTCTCTCCTTATCTGTGACATGTCGAAGTTTTTTTCTGATTCTTTCCTGAATTTTTGGCGCACTTCGAGTTTTAGTTTTTCAAACTTTTCTAATTCCGCTAAAATTATGGAAAATTCTTGATCGGATATAACATTATCTTTAATGGCTTTTGAAACCAAACCATTAATGGTATTTACTTTTGCTTTTGCTAAATAAACAGTTTTCTCGTGTTTACTAACATTTTTTGAAAGCTTTTTTGTTGCCACTCCAAATATAACAGATATTCCTCCGCAAATACCGCCCACAACGCCCAAAGGCACACCAACAACAGCGCCAAAACCAGTAAGAGAAGTGCTCAAACCGCTTGCAGATAGTATAACTGAAAACATACCACTACCCACACTTATTTTTGTAGATATTCCTCGAGCACGATTGTATTTTTTTCTTACTTCCTCGTAATGTTTAATTTCATCCTCAAGTTTTTTAAGTACTTCATTTGACTTTTGCAGTCTGAAGTTAATAGGATCAGTATTATTAGGCAATGTGGGATAAATTCTATTGTACTCGTCCATTTTTTACTACTCAACATGTTATCTTTAAATTGATACGAATACGAACGGTATTAGAAATTAATTTTGTTCCATTTTTATCTAGAATCCATAATTTAAAGTTGTTCACTGGATTTTTGGTTTGTGTAATTCTTAAAATTGGGTGCTTTTTGGATGGTATAGCGGCTAGTAGTTGTGAAGGACGAAGTTCTACATTTACACCACTAGGTATACGATTGTAATATGAAGACTTTGGTTCAATAATATCACTCATTAAGTATAAAGGATTATCATTTGACGCATTTGCTCCAGAAAAATCTATAATTTGTATTTCTTTTGCATTATATAATGCTGGGTCTAGATAAATCGTTGTTTCTGTAGTTAGCATTGTGATTGATAAAAAAGTTATTATATCATCATTACATCGACTAATCATTTTTAAATCTACTTACTCTTCTTTTTAAACTGTGTTCCTCCCTTCAGCCGGTCAACAAAATATAAAACCACAGCCATTATCAAAAGCCAAGCATTCTCACCTAAAAATCCAATAACTTGGCCGGCTGTTTTGAATAGAAAGCTAACTATTGCACCAACCATTCCCGGTAATATTTCACCAAGTTTTTTACCTATAGTTTTCAATCCATTACCCACACCCCTACCCAAAGCAGATAAACCCTTTGAAAGATTAGAAACTATAACCCCAATGATGACGCCTACAGCACTCATAACAGCAAAAACTGTAAAACCATACTTTTTGAAGATAACCTTAACACGATCGCGAAGAGGCATCTTTTTAAATATTTCATCATTTTTTCTCTCGATATCAGCCATTTGATCTTCGTTTAATATTAACTGTTTTCTCGATAGTTCATCATACGTTTTAACCCTTTTCGCCAACTTTTCTCGACTTTGTTCAATCTTTTTCAAGCTAACCAAATCTTTCTTGTTCTTATCAATCTCGGCTTTGTATTCTTTCAAATCATTAAGTAAAGTTTCTGCATATAGTTTTGCATCAATCTTCTCTCTAACTGCAGTTTCTAAATAACTATCTTTTTCAGCGATTGTGGTTTGATGTCGTTCAATCATACCTCTCAACTCTTTTTCAATTGAAACATATCGATCTATTTCGAATTGACTTGTTTCCGCTACTGCTCTTAAACCATCTAATGCATTACGTAAATCGCTAATTTCTTCATTTTTTTCATTCAATTGTGATAAAAGATCATCATTGGCTTGCACAACTTCTTCTGCTTTTTTACCCAGAGCTTTCAATATGGTAACAGGGAGTTTTTTATTAATATCTCCATTTGCATTGAATAATTCATGCCACGTTTCTTTTACTCCTGGTTTTCTAGGAATTGCGACTTCGATTTTACCCCACTCATTATATTTGAAAAGAAAACTAGGTTTAGCATTTGGAAATTTATTTAAAATATCTCTCCACACTTCATCTTTTTCATTTTCCATATCCAACAATGGATCAGTTTCACGACCACCAAATGAAGTTTCTGCCACCTCATAATCATCAGGGTAAGGTGGAATGGAAGTGGATGTGTTTGGGCTTTGATAAAATGTGCCATCCTCATCATCATCATTATCATCATCAGTTCCTTTTGACAAATCTTCTAATGGTATATCTTCTGCCATGATTTTTTACTCATCAGTAAGAAATCTTTAAATATGCTTGAAGTAAGAAAACTAACTATAAAAATTTACTTGCTACATACCCTAAAGCCAACATTCCACCCCCTACATATACCATTTCACCCATCTTTTGATTGTCATTGGGTCTATAATAATCCGAAAATTTTGGCTCATGCATTTGACCATACAATTCCAAAGATTCATCTGTTTTTGAAAGATTTTTTGTTGCTTGATATTTATTATCCTTTCGTCGGATTTTCCAATCAATTAGTTTCTGTCTATTTTTCTGATATTCTGCATAATCTTTTTGATATTTTTCTAATGCTTTATCGTGTCGTATTTTTTCTGTATCTGTTTTATCACCTGAGAGATATTTTGCAAGATAGTTTCCGCCAACAAAGGCGGATGCATTTAATACAGCGCCTAAGCCCATCATTCCTAATGATACTAATGCCATGTTTGATTATTTTGGTAAAATCTTTTGTTCCTCTAAATATGTTTTTAGATACATACTTCCAGACAATACAGCAACCCATTTTGCATAATTTGTAATACTTGAAGATGGATCGTTCAAAAATGATTCTTTCATAACTTTTTTAGCAACATAGCCAACTCCAGCTCCTAATCCGATAAGTACCGCAGAATCAGTAACAGTTTTCACAAGTTTGTTTTCGTTTGACATGATTTTTTACTACATCAGTAAGAAACTTTTAAATAACTTTATGTAGTAAAAAATAATTTATAATTACATCATTCCAATTTTTGGTCTTTCTGTTGATTGTGGTATTTTTGATGGTTGAGGGTTTATTGGTTGTTGTATTTGAGGAACTTGTGATAAATCTGGTATCCTATTTTTATATTCAGTGTATCCATCTCTAGCTTTTTCCCGATATCTCATAAAAAGATCAAATGCTGTAAACCCTAATCCAACAACAGATAAAACAGTAGTAAAAGATAACTCTGGTAGCCATGATTTCGCTTCGCGGGAGGGCTTTGCCTGATTTGATTCACTATATGTATTTTCATTTTGCTCTGTGGCCCGTAGGGTCTCTTCTTCCTGTTTCATTTTTTGCTCCGCGGCCCGTAGGGTCTCTTCGCGTTTCATTTCCCTAGCTAATGCTTCTTTTGCTTTTTTATTATATTCTGCTAATTTTCTACCAGCTGCAACTTTTTTTGGATCTTTTTCTTTATTTTTTGATGAATTAACTTCTTTAGGTGGTTCTCTAGTAATTTGATCAACAGCTTCTTTTCCTCCTTCAGTTTGTTCAGACATTATTTAGATATCATAAATAAGTCTTTAAATCATGCTTAGTGGACAGTATCATACCCGCTATCAGCCTGCTCAGTAGTCTGTTCAGTTGTATTTGAAATATCTTGATTTTTGTTGAATTTTATGTGCTTAGCAACTTGGAATAGCCCGCTAGCAAGTGCAGCCAATCTTCCTGCTTTCAATGCTAAGAGCCCAACAATGTTTGTTAGTTCACGATTAACTAAATCATCATTCTTCAAATCATCGCAAAGAGATTCTATATCATCAACCGGAACTAAATATGAAATAAGTTTTGAAACTAATTGTAGGGATGAATCTACCAAACCGCCGTTAATTTTCTTACCCATTACTGCTTGATAACGATTAAAATATTTTTCTACATCTTTTTCCGATAATTTTTTTACATCACCCAAACTCATTTCAACTCCTAAATATTCCTTTGTTGTTCCAAGCGCTGCGAGAATGGCTAGTGATTCTTGTTTAACTTCAACTTCATTATCTTTTATCTCATCTTTTACTTCATCTTTTGTCTCGGTCTTTTCTTTAATATAATCTTCAACGTTTGCCATCTTTGTGATAATACATGGGTTATTTTTAAATCGAGTTTGTCGGCCCGAAGGAAATCACTTCGCTACTCTCCGTTTGGAACTTCCAAATAACAATTAAATGGGTATCGCAAACTCAAACATAGCCTAGAATATTTTTCAGTTTTCAGGAGTTTTACAAACTTTTTACCTAATTCATAATCCAAATCACCGCCGTAATCCTCGAAAAACATTTTCATACCTTTCTGAGATGGGTTATGGAAAGTAACAACGCAAGCCACATTTTCCCGGAATGGTTTTGCTATCGACGTTAATTGTTGAGTTAGAACCCACATTGATAATCCGTGATGCCTGCCAGAGAATGCTAAATCTATAAACTTGTTAGATCTTTTCTTCAGATCAGTGGATACAGCGCAATCATCTAAAATTATTAATGTGTTTGTTCCGGAGAATAAAGTTTGACAATCATTTAACAATTCATTAATCTCATCTACATTGCTTGCATCGGGTGATAATACAAAAAATCTCTTGTCCCCGCGAGCAAAATTATGATATGTTTTATTTTTAGAATAAGTTGGGCAAATTAAAACAATGTATTCAAAAACTTTTCGAAATGGACCGCGAAGTTGATCTATTATGTACTTTGTTTTTCCACAATTTGTTGGTCCAGTTATTATACAATGAAAGGGAATTTTATCTCTCAATTCTTCCATAATTTGTATAATAACTAAAGGTTTTTAAGTTGGGTTCTTCCCTCACTTTGTTCAGTCAGTACTTTATGGATCGTAAACCTGAATTCATTATTTCCATCATCGCATCGGCAACCACAAACATGTAACAAGTCATAATACCAGATCCACTAAGTTTTCTTTTAATTTCTATTTTTACACCATCTTGTGTATTGTTTAAGGATAGACCGCCTCCGTGAATACCATTATCTGGGTTAGTTCTCAAATCTAACCACAGAGCAAACTTATTACCATAAAAATCCTTTTCCTTTACCGACCAACGAGAAGAATCACTGAAACGTTTCTTTATTGACCCCCAAAGATCTGACGGCACCATTCCCTTTGAGTAAAAACGATTTGGAACACCATTAACATCAATATTGATTGAGGTGATGCCTGGATTGTAAAAATTCTCAGAATCTCGCGCTCCTCCACCATATGGTAATGTAAACAAAAATAATATTCCCGTAATTGACCTTCTCGGAAGATTAATATGTTGATTTATAACGCTGTCTGTAGGTCTGGATATGGTGAAAGTTTTGTGTAGAGTGACATTTTCATAAAAGAATCCCTTACCAACCTGATAAGCAGCCTTTGCCTCACGAGCTAAGTATTCGCTTGATATACAAGAATATTCCAACTCAAGGTTTGTGATTTTATAAGTTGGTGTTTTTGTTGTATCAGAATAAACAACAATATCATGAATTGGAGCTAGTGTAATCTCAAATATTAGTTGATGATCTAACGCTTTTGGGTAGAAAACTCCATGATCGTTAAGGATAGGATGATTTAGTGGGATATGGTACTTGGTATTGTGTACTACTGCAAGAGCTACTTCCTTTGCATTTGTGTCTACCTTATCGCCTGCATTTGTTCTGAGCTTCCTCATGTTTTCAGAAGAAATGCCCTGTCTTAATCTATCCTCTCGTTCTTCATCTGTTAAGAATAAGTCATGATATGTTTGAAATAAGTCATATCTTTGAGTATCCTGTAATGTTTCACCTCCAAAAAGAACCCTAAGCCTTGATACAATATTACTACCTATATTATTCACAAGGGTGTTATCTTCATGACCATCAACAGTTAAGTTAAATACAAGGTATACACTTCCTGGCACAATCACTAA
This sequence comes from Ricordea florida, assembly GCA_949710005.1. Lineage (NCBI taxonomy): Eukaryota > Metazoa > Cnidaria > Anthozoa > Corallimorpharia > Ricordeidae > Ricordea > Ricordea florida. Next base: position 10,325,296 of record OX453283.1, read on the forward strand.
ATTTTCGGAAAGTTTAGGAATATTTATATATAATGTTTCACCGGGGCTGGCTGATGATGGATTGAGAGTAATTCGGTTCAGAGTTGATTCCGCTTTCAACCCAAATGGTTCTCGTGGAATTCTGTTTGGATTAATTTTTTCAGACGTCATACTTGATTTTAAGGAAGTGTGGAGTAATCTTTAAATGAGTAACGAAAGCGTTTTATCGAAAATATATTATTCAACTGAAGGATATTGGAAGGGATATTCTGCAATTCCTAAATTATCTGAGAAGGCGAAAGTAAGTGAAAATGTGGCTAAACAATGGCTTCAGAAACAGGCAATATGGCAAATATATCTTCCAGCTCCAAAATATATACCTAGACCACACTGGACCATGGATAAACCTAATCAGATTCACCAAGCAGATTTATTATTTTTACCGCATGATAGAGTTGGAAGAAAAACATATAAATACGTATTAGTTGTGGTTGATGTTGCCTCAAGATACAAAGATGCTGAACCATTAACCTCAAAAGAAAGTAGGGAAATTTCAAATGCTTTTGATAAAATATATTCAAGAAAATTAAAATACCCTAAAACATTAATGGTTGATCCTGGGAAAGAATTTATGGGTGAGGTTACAAAGCTTATGAATTACCATAATGTTAGAATACAAAGAAGTGAAGCTGGTAATCATAGAGCTCAAGCATTTGTGGAAAACACAAATAAAATATTAGGTGAAAGAATATTTAGTCATCAATATGCTCAGGAAATGGTAATTGATGATAGATCCAGAGTATGGGTAAAAAGATTACCAGATATTTTGAAAAATTTGAATAATACACCAATTAGAATAACTGGTAAAGAACCTGATAAAGCTATAAAACTGAAAGATGTTGATATTAAAAAAAAAAATTACCGAAGAGTTGTTGGTCTTGATGAGGTTAGGTTGCCAATTGATGTAATTGCTAGATATTTATTATCTCCGGGTGAGCTTGAGGGTGGTGAAAGAAGAAGAGCTACAGATCCTATTTGGAGTATAAAAGTTTACAATATTTCTGGAAGTAAAGTTTATCCTAATCAACCAGTTTTGTATTTTATCCGAAACAGTGATTTACAAGAAGAACCAAGACGCGGTTTTGTAAGGGAAGAGTTACAGGTTATACCCTATGATACAGAGTTACCGCCTGATTCTGTTTTGAAATAAACTAAAAGATTGGATATGTGTGAATTCCATCTTCTTCAACCCATCTTTTATCATAATATGCATTCAATCCTTTTTTAATTTGTGTATATGTCACAATTTGATTGTCATTTACTCTAAATCCTGTGTTTTGTGCCATATCAATTGCCCCTTTTAAAGATGACATGTACCTATCCCAGTTCATTTCGTTTTGCCTATGAATTGTACCTTTACAACTATACTTTGCTTTTCCTTTCTCATCCTCCGCGTAATAACATTTTGATGAAAGTGCAATCATTCTTACACCATCAAACTCCTTTTTGAACAGCCCGGGGGTCTTGTCGTGATATTTAGAGGTTGATAAGAATTTTTCTTTTCCCCCATTTAAATATTCTTCTCTCATTTCGGTTTTTATAATATCCTCCAAGTTTTCAGCCGAAATTCCCATGTACATTGAATCTGTATCCATTTGTATCAACTCAAAATCCTTTCTATCCACATATTTATCAAGAAAATCGTAATAAAATTCCAACATCCTAAGTTTTGCTAGCTGATACACCGCGATGCCACATTGATAGGGTCTGTCTATTGATATTTGCCGTTTTCGTTTTACTATTTCATATGTTTCATTTATTTCTGTAAGATCTTCAAAGAACGCAGATCTTAAGGCTTTTTCAACCTCTTCCTCATCCTGAGTATACCTTGTGTTATTGTGTTTTTCTTTATCTTCTATCATTTTTCCATAGAATGAATTTCCTTTCAGTTTGTTAGTGTCTGCTAGTTCTTTACAACCTTTATACTTTATTTTTAGTTTTTCAATCAATATTTTAATGTCTTTGTTCTCTTCAATAACTATTAATATATCAGGGAATTGATTTAATTCATTAGTAATGTTTACAACCTCATCAATTTTGTTTTCATAAAAAGCTTTACTTAATTTTTCCAGCATAACCTCTATATCACCATCCCTTCGTGCGTCGGACACCTCTTTTGGGAACCATTCAAAAGGCATTCCCGATTCGTACTTCAAAATATTATGAATAGCTGTAACCTCCAAACCATGATTAAGATACCATTTTATTATAGGAGTATATAAAAATATCTTTTTTGCCTTGGTAACACCAAGCAATTTTTTATTATTGTTTAGATGTTTTCTTCCTGTAGCTTTTTGATATTCTTTCATGTGCTCTGGTACCAAATCTTCGGTAACACTATCTACAACAAATAGAGGCGAGAACTCTTCAAACTTTTCTTTCAGGTTTTCAGGCACATTTATATCAACTTGACAAAATCCGAAAAGCTTACCATCAAGAATCTCTTTACAAATATTATTAATATTTTCTTTGCACGCTGGGTTTTTTACCTCAATACATTCTTCTTTTCCGCATGGCATTTCTTGTCCCGCACAGTATAGATATAACCCATTTGCGTCATAACCAACAATTCGCACACAATTTTTCGGAAATTTATATTTATGAGGGCGAATCTTTGTTTCTTCCTTTTCTGCATAGCGCGTAAATATAATACTAGGCCCTCCAACCATACCCGTTTTCAATAGTTTATAAATCTTGTTTTTGTCGCATGTTTTACAATCTTTTCTTATCTTTTGGCATTTTTTGCAAAACAAGATAATACAAGATTTATTGCATCTATGAATGCAGTCGTATTGTCCCGGAGCGTATAATTCAGGATCACCTTTCTTTTTCATTTTTTGGTATTTATTTAGAACATACCGCATTGAGACTCCGGGGATGGAAACTGCATCTTTTAATATATCAATTTCGTCTGGAAAATATAACTTTCTAGTTTTTTCTAGAGCTTCTTTGAAAGGAATAACATCGTTTAAGTTATACTCTCTCAACCAGTCCAGCATTGTAACACAACCCCTTTTTTTAAATTCAATCAAATATTCTTCATATTCTTCAGTGGAAATGTTTTCCTGTTTCAAACTTGAGAAAAAGTTTTCATGTTTCACCGGTCCAACATGATAAAGTTTATCATAACTATCCAAAAATTCATAAGGGAGAACAAGTTTTTTGGCTTCACAGTTGTTTGCTTTGCACCACCTATCAAAAGAAAGACCAGGGGCCAAGTAAGACATTACATCCAAGAATTTAAAATGCGGTGTTGATAAAAACATATACCTATTATCTTTCTTTGCAACAAACAACTCTTTTGTTTGGTCTGTCATGTGTTTTATAAAATGTATTTTAATCAAATTGATATCATACTTTCCACTATTAAACCCTAAAACAGGTACTTGGTTACACCATGCTTCATAAGCTTCTAAAACTTTCTTTGGGATAGAATCTTGATCCGGTAACGGATATTCTTTTTTAACTTTTTCAACAATGGTTTTTCTTATTTCTTCTAATTTTTCAATAAACTCTTTTATAAGTTCATCCGGGTTTGAATTGACAAGAAAAATAGGTTTGTTTGTTAAATTGTCGATTATGGCAACACTAACCGGAGTGTGGGTATGAGTGAAACTTAAATCATCGGTAATCTGGCGGTCTTCTTTTTGTAATATTGACTCATAATCGTAAGTAATAAAATAGGGGTATGGAATAAATTTCATTTTAAACCAGGTGTTGGCCAATTTAGGGTTTTCACATTCCCAAACTGATAATACATTATACCCAAAATCTTTTATCCTCTTTTCTCTTTTGATAGTTTTATTGTATTTAATTTTGTTGTCGCTTGAACATGGGCACCCGTGCCATTTACACCCATAGAACTCAAAAACAGTATTTGTCTCAGGTTCGTATCCATCAAACAAAAAATCTCTTTTCCCTCTTTATCCCTAACACACCTTTCACCACCGTGACCACAAAGCGCGTGATGAATATGTTTGCCTATAATTTTAGATTGCTCTTCTATTCACCTACAAGCTTTATAACTAAATTGGGTATTACCCCCATAAAACACTTTTTCAGATTCATTCATGATGTGTTTTATCTTTTCTCCTCCACATTTTATTTCTGTCTTACCTCCTGTACATGTTTCATCCTTAAAATGCCTTTTTAAGTCACCGTGTCTGGAAAATTTTTGTTGGCATCCTTGACATACCCAGTTTTCCGCAAGAAGGTCTAAATCAATAATGAAAAAACCGTGACCATCATAAAGCCCTAAATTTAGGGTAGGTAAATTATCTTTGAAATTGTTTTTTCCGAACACTAGTTTCCAAACTTTAAAATTTTCTTTCTCTTTTTGCTCGTAAACCCGAATGTTAATGGAAAAAAACTTTGAAATTTTCTCAAAATCAACTAGTTTTGTTGATCTAACATCTGCTTTTTTCAGTTTTTTGTTATTATAAAAATCTTTAGCTAGATTTAGCGATTGTTTCTCTATATCCTTTTCAGGTCTGTCTTTACCAGCAATAATATTCATTAGAATAGCTAAACACCTCCATACACATAGGTTATCATCTTTATCATCTACGGCGTAAATACATCTTTTTTTGCGTAGCTCATCCGGTAATCTTCCACACCCAATTAAAGGTTGTCTAGTGATAATAACTTTTATTTGTACTTCCCTAAACTCAACCCAACCCCCATGAACACCAGGTTTATAAATTTTCTTTTCTGCTGGTAAATATGCTCTACTCCAAGCGATTCCCTCTAAACTCAATCTCTCACCCTCGCACCGCTCTATATAATCTTTTATTTCTGAAAGAGATGTAAAAGTTCCTCCACTTCTAAATGTGTGTGCGTGATAAGCTATTTCCCCATTTCCCCTTTGAACCAAAGCATCAAAACTGAAAACAATTCTTGACCCCATTTCTATGTGAGGTTCCAATTCATTATAAATTGTTTCTGTCAAATCATTATTTAGATCTCTCCTAATTCTAATGATATTTCCGTTTATTCTGCGGGTATTTCGAATTAGGGGTTCATCTTCATGTGGGTTTGTTGAAAATATTCTAAGGGCTGTAGTTCTTCTCTTTTTAGTTTTTTCCTTCACTTCATCTCTCACACTATCAGATATAGTTACCTTTCTTTTTGTTTTAGGCTTTGCACCCTCCTTTTCATAATTTCTTTCATAGATTTTTTCACTTTGATATTTTCTTTGTCCCTTAATAGATTTCGCATTTTGTTTAATTTTTTCCAATTCATCATCGTCATCAATAAAATTTAATTCAGCGTATTGGTTTGTTGTGGTTTTTTGTTTTTTGTGTTTATTAGTGCGTTTTTTAGAAATATTATTTTCAGGTTTTGCAATCTCTTCATCATTTAATATTATCCTCAGTCTTTGATCACGAGTAAGATCATCAGTAATTTTATTAAACTTTTTCATGAATTTAGGAATATTATATAACTTTTTAGCGAGTTCTGCTTTTCTAATTCTTCGCCATTTTGGAATAGCGTACCTTTCCCCATACAATTTCAATTCATCAAGATTCAATTTGAGTAGATTCTCCATTTATACTTTCGTAACTTATATCTTTAGATTAACATTAAAAAATTCAAAATTTATTTTCTTTCTTAGTAAAAATCTCTGTTAATTTTCTGATAAATTCTTGGACAATTTTTATTAAATATTTTGTAAACAGGAAAAAAAATCTCTGTTTAATTTCTGATAAATCCTTGGACAATTTTTTCAATTTGTAACTTTTTGTAACTTTTTAATCAAAGCTAAAAAATCTCTGTCAAATTTAGGTTAAATCTAAAAATAAGCTAAAAATCGGCTTATAAATACGCTTACATACTACTCAAGGAAACGCCATCATGAAAAAATATGGAGTGGTGAACTCAGACGCTGGTGTTGCATCCGTCGTAGGCCAAGCAATCACTGGTTGTTCCACACGTACTTGTGCATTTTCTCGTTCAACTTCCTCCTGAGGTGCAGACACAACTTCATTTATGGCTGCTTCAACATGCGCCTGTACATTCACTCCTGGTTCAGGAAGGACAATTCCAGAAACTGTCAAGACATCATCATCTGTTTCACCAGCATCCAACTGCTGCGGAGCAAGACCCTGGTCATCCACACGTTCTCTTTCAAAAAAACTCAACAGTTCTTAAATTGGGCAACTCGCCATCTTCTGGTACATTCTCTAGGCAGGCATTATCAATCTCAATGTTACCATAGGCAGGATTATTGTCCTTCAGCCAACGGAGAGCTCCTTCAACATGGTGTCTTCTAACTCGGAAATCCTTATGGGTGTCATCTCTTCCTTGTCTTCTCACACGTATGATGTCCACTTCCACTGGTAAGTGGGGGAGTATTGTTGCTGGTTCTTGCACAGCCTGAGGAAATGCAATACAATGTCCCTTGGAAGCAATACCACCATGCTTCAACATATGCACATGAACAGTGGGTGCAAGTCTTGCTATCAGCATCTGCTCTGCATCTGACATTCCAGACAATTCCTGAGGAACAGATGTCGGGTCCATGGTTTTCTCATTTGACCAAACTTTTGGTACCTTCTTATCTCTCCTGCAGCGAGTGCAAACATTCCCTGTGCCTTTCCATTCCAATTGTCTTTCGTTGCAAACTTCACAACAACCGAACTGGTATGTCATCTGCTCCACCTCAAATGCACGTATGGCAGAGTATGCATTATCCTCTATCTGACTTGACCCTGCTGGTGGAGGAGGTGCTAGATCTCCAACAACTTCACGTAGCCTTCTCTCTTCAGCTGTGACTCTTCTGTGATTTTGCCGCTGTCTTTTTCTTCTGTCATCCTCTGTTTCATCCACACCAGGCTTTGCAAACTCGTAGACCACTCCTACTGCCCTTGCCCTGCCAACAAGACAACTATCTTCTAAGATGCCATTGTTGTGAACTTCTGGCCCAGGTTGTTGTTGCCATTATTAAGTCGCTCAGTTGACAACTCACACAGTCTCCTGGTACAACATTGTTCCGTTAAAAATCTTCGCCTGGTGAATAGCGCATTGTTAATATGAATTTAACTCTCTGTTAACTTATAAGATGTCAAAATAAATAGCTAAATTTAACTTTAATTTACTGGCTGTATTGTGTGTGTCCAGTGTAGATTTTCTTGGGCATTGCCGGCACTTTGACCACACTTGCCGGGACCTTACACCAAAGAAATAGAAAATGTCATGTTTTGATGGGCCAACTGAAATCAAAATGGCTATAATGTATATCACACAATAAAGCAACAAAGAAGCGTTTTTAAAGCTTTCTGAAATCATTTTAAAATGAGTAGATAGAGTAGAAATCAAAGTAGGACTATGGTGAACTCGTGGATATGTTTACAAAACAGAGAAAAAAGAAATAATTTAAAAATTAATGAGGTGTTTTTTCAGAGTTGTGATTGAATGAACTTGAAGATAATTTTAATAATCTATAATCACAACATAAAAGTGACCAGGGAGCTGAGTAGCTTTTTGAAATAAACATACAGTGAGTACATGACGCCAATCATTTGACTACACTAGGCATCAGTTATAAGGCAGGTGGCAAGCATACAGTTGTTAAAAAATTTGATAACTTAACATAAGGGTACAGGATTAAATGGCACCGAAACCAAATGTAGTTCTGGTATCCTGCTGCTCACTGTCTGTGTGTTCAAAGTAACAGGGTCCTTCTGAATAAGGTCTGAATTTTGTTGCCATGACATTGTCAATTTTATCATCATTATAGTTTTTGTTGTCTACAAGTCTATTCAATGTATGCAACAGAAATATCCACCTTGATTCTGCAGCTGATAATGAACAAAACCATGTAGGATAGCCCAGCTGATGTGATGATCTTAAAATCCTTAAGACTCTCAATCCTTTATCAAGTTGAATTAGTTTATTTACCGTACCATCTCATTTTAGGTTATCAGTGGTATATATATTCAGGGTTGCACTTAAAAAAAATCACACTTGCCATCATTAATACAGCAATACATCTTTGTTTTTATCCTTATAACTTCTTGTTTTTACAATGTAAATATGATGAGTCACACAACAGTAAGCAAAACAGGTAAGCCTATTTTTCCAACATGTCTACTTCAACACAATCTAGTTCACTTCAAGGTAAATTCGGAAATCAATAGACAGAAAACGTTTCATTGTAACGGCTTGTGGTGTATTGTATATAATATAACGCTTAATACATTTTCTACATGACTTACTCTTTTCGAACCCTGGTTCTCCGTCACGGCATGCGCCTCTATATTTAATGGTAAGCGTTGACATACTTCTTGACCGTCCCAATACTTTTCCAACTCCATTCCTGTTAGTACTAACACTTAAATCAGTAGAAAAGTCCTCCATGCGATGTTTCTTATCCAGGTTGGCCGCAGAAGTTCTTCGGTTTCACATCATGGATTCGTCAATTTATTCTGTTTTCAGTAGTGGTTTCGTTCAATAACGAGTACTCATTTCGCTCAAATAAATTCTCATTCAAGTGCTAATTTCGCTCTATGAGTTCTCATCAAAGCTTACTATATTGGCAAGAGATTTTCTCATCTTCAGATCACTTTCGAGCCAACTGAAATTCATATACTGCTTGTAATCTTGGGGGCGGTCGATGTCGGAAAAGCGAATAGTTATCGTCTGTTCACGTTTAGCGCCTGGCCGAGTAAAAGGCTCATGAAATTCAGTCTCCAAGTTGGTCATTGTCCTAACTGGAAACATTTAAACTCCTTTTGATTTTAGTAAGACCGCTAATGAGGCCCTGTTAGTGAGGTTGTTTATGTCGCGCGTCTGAGTTTCAAACCTTTTCACGTCGCAATTTCGGAAGGTCGAAGGTCGCTGTCGTAATTTCCCGTGAGCGGCTCGTCGTTCGTCGCCATTTCAGGTCCTTTATGTCGCTGTTTCAAGGCCACGTCGCTTGTCCAAATTTACCCCTGACAGGGCCTCGCTAATCGCCCTCTTAAGCTACAAAATCATTACAAACTCTGGCAACGGTACGATACACTTTCAGCGTGAACTTTCATCAACAGACTTCCGTGACTTCGGTCACGACAATTGTCGTCTTCATATCGGTGCCCCCGAGTTCTATTCGACTAATTACAAAGTGTGTCTACACTGGAGTGAGTGAGTGAGTGAGTGAGTGAGTGAGCGAGCGAGTGAGTGACAATTTGCATATCGGAGTCCCCACAAAAACTCGCAAATACGCTTCGCGTATCCACGAGTTAAAAAGGTTTGGACATTTAAAGCGTGCTGCCGAAATGTTGGAATGGTGAATTCTTGTTCACCGTGATTGACTAACTCTTTTTTATGCGTTTGTTGAAGTGCGATCTGCACCTGTAATCAATCAAGATTTATTTTTCAGAAAAACTTGTTTAGTGCCATCCAGTTATTTAGCCTTTTCAAGTCACTCATTCTGATTTCAGTTAAAGTCAGTTTTGTATTCACATTGCTAGACAGAATAGATTTCTAATGCTTGTGAGTGAAGACATGCAAGGGTTAGTCTAGACAAAGTAATTTTTAATATTTCACGCTTGAACAAACACCTAAAAAGGGAGCTGTTCAGTCTCTGGCTCATTTTGATGGGAATTGTCGCAACAAAACACATTCATCATTATTTTTGTAATTGTAACCATTGGATGTGTTAAAAATCTTTTTAAAATCAGTTTATAATTGCAAGCTTTCTCAAGCAAGAAAGTGAAATTTCAATTCAGGAGCATTATGTTCACATGATGGCAACAGGTTCTTAGCTTTGGCAGATTCCCATTAATTAGTGTAGCAGTACACACACAAATCGCAGAAAGTGAACGCCGGGAAAGAGCCTTTGACAACAAAAAAGCCTACAAATTCAAGCTAAAAGCTCATGAGATTTTATATTAAAACCCTGGGCATTGTTCAAAATATTGTTAAAGATAAAGATTATTTCTTGAGATAAAATTGACATAAACCTACAAATCACTAAACCTCTTGAGGTATATGGCAAGCCAAACATGACAAAAGTCGTATGAGTTTTAAATCATCTATCGAGTTTCAGTAATCGATGTATGAGTTTAAGAAATCACTATACGAGAATTAGAAATCACAATTCGAGAATGAAAAGGCACCATACGAGAATCAGAAATCACCATTCGAGAATGTAATCGATTTGTGACATCAGGAAATTACTATACGAGAATGAGAAATCACCATTCGAAAAAGAGGTATGCGCAACATGAAAGCCAAACATGACAAAAGTGGTATGAGTTTTAAATCATCTATCGAGTTTCAGTAATCGATGTATGAGAATTTTAATCACCGTTCGAGATTATCGATTAGGTTTTTCTCGAGCCAGCGAGTAAGTACCGGTCAGCGGTTCACGTTCTGCGTTGATCAAACAAAATGGCCGATCACGCCGAGTCGAGACAAACCACTGACATTGTTCTCCAGCTTATCACCAGCGTACAACAGCTGTCCGATCAAATGGCATCCGGAAGTCAGCCACGATCTGTTGATAACGAAGTATGACAGGTTTTTGGTAGATCCCGGGCAACAAATCCTGGTCCAAGCTCAACTATATTCAGTGTTCCAGTTTTCTGTTCACTTGTCATTCCTATTCTAGTATGTGAAACACTAAGTTACTGTACATGTTCGCATGCATGATTAATAAGTAACATCCCGATGATGTATCAAGAAGAATGTGAACTGTTAACCAGATGACATTAAAAAGGACTCACTTGCTGTTAAAATATTTATGATCTGTTAATACTCATGTTGTACAGGTTATGAAAAACTGCCTTAGTGTTCCTGTTTTTTTTTTTACTGCCATTCATTTGTTATTATTATAAAGGAAATAAAGTGAGATGTAAAGAATCGACTGTGAAGAGAACACAGAAAAAATCTGATCCCCAGATGGGATTCGAACCCACGACCCACCGTGTTCTAGATCAGATACTCTAACGCATTCACACTGCAATCAGTGATTAGAGTATCCGCTCTAGAACACAGAGTGTCGTGGGTTGGAATCCCATCTGGGGCTCAGAATTTTCTGTGACCTCTTATGGTTGATTCTTTATATCTCCTTTATTTCCTTTATAATACTAATATCAGTGGCATAGGTTGGTTGGTTGGGCGGGCATTCATTTGTTGTTGTTCTATTTCTAGTCTTGGATCAAGCACTAGGTTACATGACTGTATTCATATGGATGATTTTGCAATTTCCTATATGATTGTAAAGTGATTAATTTACAATGAATAACAAAGAATTGTTTGTAACTGCAGATTTTATAAGAACTGCATAACAATAATTATGTTGCAATTTGTTATGATATTACCACAACTGCGCAATATGTTTATTTGCTTTACCATCACATGCTATGGCAGAAACATTTCTATTGATACAGTTTCAAAACACATCTTAAAATCTATTGTGGTTTGTGCATGGTCTAATGAAAAAACAAAAATATATTTTGGGCTAGATACCCATCACCCTTTTTTAAACCAATATTGACCATGTCACCAACAAGCAGAGAAGGGGCTAGTTAAAAATCCACCTGCACACTTGATCATACAACAAAATAAAATGTGAACTGAGAACTTGTGCTCGTGGTATAACTTAAATTGTAAGTCTGTCTCCAACTAATATGGGCTGCTTCAAAGACCACAGGGCAAGAAATTGGGATGACATATCCTGAGGAATGTGAAGAGAAGGGGGGGGGGAGTTTTAAGAAGTGAAGCTTTCGATAATCCTCACAGTATTAACAAAATGATCAATGCCATTGTTTCCATCATCGGAAATGGGATCCACATAGCGCTCTAATTCCTGAAGTTGCTGTTCAGAAAGCTGGAGGTGTGATTCTGGCACAACGACATTATTGTTTGTTTCAATGTCAGAGATAGGGCCATCATTGTCAATACCATATGTCTGCCAATTTATGATGCTGGATTCATCTGGAGCAGAAGGCATTGCACTGTACCACAGTACCAAAGGTGATTGATCACCTGCTGTCCTGATCCCATGATGATTCCACTGCTTTGTGAATTCTTCTAGAGATGCATTGATCCTCGGTAAGTATACATATTGCAGAGCCAACAGGTGCAGTTCATCAAGTGAATCCAAGGTACCAGTGTTCTCAAGGAACTGGAATAAATCCTTGTAAAGTGCAGAGCTAACTCTGTTAACTTCTGCCCACAACCTCTCAATGCGTTGGTTATGCACACTGCGGCCAGCAATAAAACTGCCTCTATCTGACCCCCTGTTGGTAATCATGTATCTTGCCACATCAACGTTTTCCATCCCCTCAGTCACCTCGAACCCTGGAAGGGAGACCAAACACTTGTACTCCCTGCTCAAAATACTGGAGAACGGTATTTGCTTTGTTATTTCTGCAGCACTTTAGATAAACAATGGCTCTACTGTATCCATCAATGCAACCATGGATAATAAATCTCCATGAAATAAGTTTATGGTTTGAGTCAATGTGCCACAAATGATTTGGACCCAACACGTTGTAGGTCCTTCGACAGATTGCGTATGTTCTCCTCACAGCTCTCCCAATACCATCTATCCGTTTCAAACTTTCTCTGATTCTGGACCTTTGAACATTTATTCCCCTCCCTTTCAGACTGCCTCTAACATAGGATTCCCCACTATATGATGTTAAATTTAGGGTTTGTTGTATTTGCCTGTCCAATTCCTTGTCAGCGATTTCTGTGAAACTGTTGTCGATTCCGAATTGTACTCTTCATCTGTAAAGTGTTTGGTCAGAGACTCCTAAACACGTTGCTATGCTTCGCCAGTTCATTCCAGTCTCACGAAGCTGTTCTATCAGCTCCTTCGTAATGTTATAGGCTGGTCTTCCTCCTGTACTTGCGCAATATGTGACAGACCTCCCGTCCTTTTCACGGCAGCTTGACGTAATCAGAATGTTAGATATGTCTCAATAATACAACTAAGGAATCCACTAACACTCCAAACAAATCTCCCAATGATGAATCACCTGTACAACTTTGTGACAGTGATATAGCAACAAGTACCCTTGTATGTTCATCAAGCCTTCTTTCACAGATTTCACAGACAGACCGGTACTTACTCGCTGGCTCGAGAAAAACCTAATCGATAATCTCGAACGGTGATTAAATTCTCATACATCGATTACTGAAACTCGATAGATGATTTAAAACTCATAACACTTTTGTCATGTTTGGCTTTCATGTTGCTGCATACCTCTTTTTCGAATGGTGATTTCTCATTCTCGTATAGTAATTTCCTGATCTCACAAATCAATTACATTCTCGAATGGTGATTTCTGATTCTCGTATGGTGCCTTTTCATTCTCGAATTGTGATTTCTAATTCTCGTATAGTGATTTCCCAAACTCATACATCGATTACTGAAACTCGATAGATGATTTAAAACTCATACCACTTTTGTCATGTTTGGCTTGCCATAGAGGTAGACCATTTTTATAAGTGGCAGATTGAATGGACGAGTTTGCTCTTAAAGCAACTAAAATTTGATTCCACGTCACTTGCTGAATGAAAGTAGTTAGTGGATGAGAAATGTGCATAACCAAAAAAGCAATGCAAATAAATATGTTGTCTTGCCTTCTAATATACAGGTGTACACCTATGCTGCAAATAAATGTCCCTTAGATACCATAGTATGCATGACAATTATGTACCTCCAATAGCTACCACTGTTGCATCAGTTACTGAAGCACCAAGACCAACACATTCATTTTCACCTTGAGCATGACATTCTGCAGAGGAGAAAACGAAATACTCAATGTAGGTTGGTAACTGCCAACTGCAATTCACCTCCGAAGGGTAAATGTTTACAAATTAAAAGTGATGTCTACCTAAAATTTCATTTAGCTGAAGAAAGAATAGGACCCCACATGTAAATCAATTAAATGAAATATGGTCATATAAACCCCTACCCTATAAAATTATTTGTTAAACAAAGTGAAAAAAGTAACTACTGATACAATAAACCTAAAAATATAGGCTACAAACGATATTTAACTCAATATTCAAAAGACACTAGTCTCACACCAAAGGACATACATGTGTAAATTCACTAGTGTAAATGTAAGTAATGATGTCCTGTCATCCTTTTTCTCCTTGTTGTTGTTGTTTTTTTCCTTGTAAACACAGTGCAAATAAACCAAAGATTACACTAGGCGTTTTTTTTTATTAAATTCAGAAGCAAAAATTTAGGTACTTGTGGGAAGAAATCTGGAACCAAAACCATTTCCTATTTAATAATTTCCAATACTGGACCTAAGAACAATAGATCAGCAAGTTATGAAATTTGTTAACTGTCCCCTGCCCCATAATAAAGGGCAGGTTTTTAAATATTTGGTCATTGCACCCAACTTACTATGACAGACACACCTGTTGTAACTTACTATAACAGGTGCATGAGCAAGTGCTCCTAGTAAATTGTATCTACAGTAGCTCTCAATGAAATAAGCAGTAATCTATAATTTACTTAATTATTATACCTGGATATGAGGCTCACAAAGCTCGGAAACATGCCCAAGCACAAGCGGCTGTTGATGGCTGGTGTTGGTGGTGCAAGCTGAAACATAACCTGGACTGTCTGGACTGATCAATAACTCATTCTCCTCGCCACGACTGCTGATGACACGAATAGATGTTCTATAGTAATTTGCACCAGCTTGTAAAATCAAATTGTCACCCTATGTGCCTTCTTTTTCCATACTTTCCAAGTAATCACACCATGTTGGATATCTATCCTGATCAACAAAGCTGAACAGATGTGTTCCATAGTGCTTTAGAAATATTGACATATAACAAATGAAGTGTGTGTTTAGCAGTCTCTTACTTGCATATAAGTGCCAGGCAATTTAAACAAAGTTGGTAAATGAAATATTGTACCCAGACTTGTGTTCTCAAAACCCCTAAATACTGTTTGGGCTCGGAAAATTCTTTTCATGTTTCTCAAAATGCATCAAGGCCTGGGCCTGGAAAAATCATGTCATTTTTATGCGATAATTATTTTACAGGAGGTCATGAGCTCCCAAACAGATTTTTCACAACTTATTTTGACCTGCTTCAATGACAAAATGTATTCGAATACTGCATTTGCAAATTATAGATGACGTACTGAAGGCTTTACATGAAAAGGACACTGGGGACAAATATAGCCAACAGAATTTGGTAGTTAAATTGACAATTTTTAAAACAAAGTTGGGCACGCAAGCAAGAAGTAGCTCCTACGCATTTTAAAGCCTGTGTTGTCAAACAACAAATAAGGCAGAGAATAAACAAAATTGCAATAGTAAGAAAATGCTTTAAATACTTAAATCAAGCCTTCTTTACATAGTGGAATAATACATGTTAGTAGGTAGTTTTTACTAACAAAATTACAATGTCACTTGAAACACCATTAATGACTTACCAAGTTGTAATTTTTCTTTAGGAATTGCACCAAATTCACTCTCAGCTCTTCATGTGAAATTTCTATTCCTTTCACAATTTGAAGTTGCTCCACCAGTGCATAGAACATATACAATTGCCCAAACCTTGATTTTCAGAAATTAAGAATCCTTTATCTGATGCAATCCTTTCCAAATCCTCAGGCCTCTGCAACTCGTCTGCACCATAATAGCACATTTCTAGCAGATAAGTGTAAAAATATGTCAATTATCATTATTAACTGGATGATGACAATAACCGATCAGAAATTTTTATCTCTCAGTGTTGACACTTAGTGAAAGAGAGGGGCGCACAACACAGCGGTCAAATGCATGCTCATGCGCAGCGGTCTCCCGGACATATGGCTAATATGCATTTAATTAGCATAAGTTTGTAAACAAAACAAGTTTAGCCTTGGACTGGGCCCAACTGACCAAAGTTTTTCGCAGTTTCTAAGAAACGTTTAGAGTGTCTAAGGTAAAGAGTTACACAATTTCTTCTCCTATACGTTTTACATAATTTACTAGTTTACACTCGTCTAACTCTGATTACACTTTTCGCGGTAGCAGAATGAAGTCGCCCGGTCTCTCAATAGCGATAGTGGCGATTCTGTTCTATATTGGATTTGCCGGTAAAACGCCAGGTCCATGCGAGAAAAAGTGCAAAACCAGAGCAACACGGGATGCTTGTGATAATGCCAACTCGCTTTTTGTAACGAACGTTAGATTGGCAAGGGCAGCAGGGGTAAAGCAAGGTGCAGCGCTTTGTCTTTTTCATTGAAATGTAGCGAACAAGAACGATAATCAATGCTCCTTCCCGTCTCATTGCCATTCGACCTCACTTCTTCCTCTGCCTGAAAGACTCTTTGAAGCTGCTGATCAACTCGCAAAGGAAACGTCCAGTTGCTATCAGCCTGGCAACAAGTGGTGCACTCGTTGCAGAAAAATAGGTGAAAACATATTGAAGGAGAAAGTCCCTGAGCATTACTCTCCGCCAACAAAACGAAAGGTAACAATTCTGTTTTTGGGGTGTTTGTTGTTTGTCTACTTAGTTGTATGTGTAAGTTTGCGAGACTTTTGAGGTTTGCAGCATTTCTCGATTTTGCTTTTAGTAATTATAACAATAAACATACCAAAAAATGCTATATTAACTTGCAGCACAAATCCTCACAGTCTGTTGACATGGCTGATAGCAAGACTTCTCCAAGGTCCAAACTTTCAAAGGTAAAAAGTTTTCTCCAACTATTATGGGACTGTTTGGGGCAAAGATCTTCAACAAATAACACTTTAATAATAATAATAACAATAATAATGAAATTTGCTTGAGTGTCAACTGTATTTAGTACTGACATACTAATTGGGGACACACTAAAGCACAAACGAAATCATGTCAAATCATATTACATAAAAATATTTTAAAGGAATAAACAACAAAAATCAATTAGTTCTTACTTTCATGTTTCTCTGAAAGAACCAACTTGAGCGACATTTATTTCTTGATGCTTACTTTACAATATTCATGTTATTTAACACTGTTTTCAGATTTGTACAACAACTACTTCACCAATTCTCAGGCTCTGTGATTCAATAAAGGATGTCCAGTACAGTGTCAACAACAATTCAGCCACTTCAGTGAAGTTTACTACCATACTCTCAAGTATTGAAAGAAACATAAGAATGTTGGAGTACAGAATGGACTGTGCTTTAAACACATGGCAAGTTTTTGAGACCCTGTATGGCAGTGTCATGATGGATGAAGAAGGAAATGTGCGAGTTGACAGTGGTGTCTGGGAGGGGATATTTGACGCTATAAATGATGTGAATGGGTCCCAAGGTACATTCTAAGAACAAACTACTCTCTTTATACAGTGATTAATGTCATAGAAATCATACTTTGAAAACATAAGAGTTTAATTTTGCAAACATTTTCCGGTTGTATGAACATGTAGTTTATAAAGGTGCCTGAGAAACAAATTTTCACACATAAAAATTCAGGCTCATCCTCGGTGTAAAAACCTGTTACGTTCACAAACGACGCTTAACAAAGAAAATAAAGGAGAAAAAACAATAGATACTAGGAAAATAATAATGAAGAAACAAAGAAAAACTTCACAGGTTTTTTCACCGAGGTAAACCCAAAATTCAATTTCCTTTAACCTACAGTAGCTAACAACCTGAAACAGTCTTATCACTATTACAAGGATTAAAAATTAATTATGATCCTTAATTACATTGTAATCATCAGCATTTACTTTGTACTTTTTCTCTTTATTCAGGTAGTATTTTTTTCTCTGCAGATAGATCATTTGAAGGACTAATGCTAAAATTTCAGTCAGCACTGTATCAATACTATGAAGAAAATGAAGGGCCACCACTCTACAGTCCAGAGCTCATGAAAGACTTTGTTGAAAAGTGTGCAAGTGGACTGTTTGAAAAAATACTGCAATCAATACTTAAAGAGGGTACATCAAAAGAGAGAAGGGATCTACAGGAACAAAGAACAGTTGCATTACTTCACATCATGGCATATTTCAGGTATATAATATGTTTCCAGTCTTAAAATAATGCCCAATAATTCTGTCACTAACAAGCATTGCATATTCAGAAAGAACATAAATACAAAAATTAACAAATCTTCCCGAATTTATCATCTTATTTTTATAGACTGTTTTTATCATTAACAGATCACAAAAGACTTCCACATTACAGAAAGATATGGGCTTGTTCCCTCACTATCATGGGGCATCTCTTTCGGCAATAAATAGTGGCCCTGTATTGGGTGAGTAGCACAACAGTTATCATTACTACCATATGTTACAGTAAATTTTAAGAGATGAATCAAACTATCATAAAAATCATTATTTAAGATTACAAATAAGATAGCTAATGATTAAACAGTGCCTGAACATTACTTCATACATAGCATATGCGGTACACTGCATCTGCAGTGACTTTGTCTTACCATAGCTACTATTTTAATATCAACAACAGGGTACAGTGCTGCACCACGTGCTGTTGACAGACACATATCAATGCTTAGAAAGAACTATCCATGTCACCTTGAAGACAAAGTGAAGATTGCAGTTGAAGTAAGCATATCCAATCATTTACATTAATGATGCAAATATGTACACAACAGGTAGAGCCTGCAAACAGAAATTCAATGCGATCGTTCAAACTCAACAAAATGGAGTGCTACGTTCTGTTGAAGTAAAAGAGAAACAAAGGTGCAAGTACATAAAAAATTACTGAAATTCCTCTGGAAACATTTTAGGAGAGAGAGTAGGTCCTTTTTGAGGTGGCTACTCGCGTTTAAAGCGGGAAAAATCACGCTCACAGCCGGGTAATTTTCCCTACTCCCGGCTTTTATCTACATCCCTGATACAATACAAGTTATTACAAAGCCATGTTATTAAGAACATGTTTTGCTCCACTCAGTGCGAAGGAATCAACAGAAAAAAAAATGAAACAGAGAACAAATGACTTCAGGTATTTTTTTCTTTTTCAGAGTGACTGCTTCATCATGCTTCTTATAGATGACTTCCACAATATATATACTATTCGTATGCCACAAAACCACCTGAAGCTTTCAATAGCAACACACATGACATCAGCCCTGTTGGACATTCACCCATCTGTAAAAGCAACAAGACTACCACAGGATAGAACTTTCATACACTGCAGCCCCACTGTGTTGAAAGATGGAACATACAAAGAATGTGTTGGCGGTATATCCCAAGAGAATGTAAATACAATAGTTCAAAATCTGAAGCAGTGGAGATCAACCTTTTTAGCATCTGTGCCTGAATACTGCAGACTACATGGAGACAGGGTGCAGAGTCAGTTAAGGGCATTCAGAGTATACCATGACCTGGCACATGAGGAGCTATATAAACTAAATAGCTGCCAACTTGTGGATGAATTTGAGCACCCTTTGAAGTCCATGGAGCATTACAAATTTGCCATAGATCACACACTTAACAATACTGGCCAGCACCTTCACCCATTTATGGCACAGTTTGCTCTCCCTTTTCCTGGGGATTGGCCTACTTGGTACTTTACCAAAAAGCTAATTGCCCAAGAAAGCATGAAAAGTACCACAAGCCACTATAAATCCATAATTCCAGAGCAAGGTCCATTCCATGTAAACTTGAATGCTGTTGACATTATCTCAGTTTATCACTTCTTTTTTTCAACAATATATAATAATGTGTTTGGAAGTGTATTGCCTGGAAAGCCCAAAACATTTCGATTAAACCTGCTCCTAATTGGTACCCTGTGCGGCTGGCTCCTAATTAGAGAAAAAGTTTTACAAACATTTAAACTTTGCAAAGACCTGGAGTTTGTGTGCATCAAACACATCTTGGAAGAAGTTCTCCCACTGGTTTTCTTTCAATATGGAATTGTCTTCCAGTCTGGCAAGCTAGAAGATTATGAGTTTCTTATCTTTAGGTTCCTTATTATCTTTGTAATATGGAACCGTCACCATTATGACAAGTCTACCTTATCGATGTTAAATGACCTGTGTCACCAAAAGAAACTGTTCCCTGGATATTTCAATTTCAAGAAGAGATGGCTTGCCCTTATCACTGAAAAGAAGGTGGATATTTGGCATTCTTTGTTACGTTTCCCCATCAGAGACCACTACAGTGCCAATGAAATAAGAGAAGCGGCAATTGGTATAGCAGCATCACATACTGCAAAATCATTCTTTGGCAACTTTATACGACCTTATTTACATGGTGGCAACTCTGAAAAAAACCTGAAACTTGTTGCTGAGAGATCAGCTGAGCTGGCCGAGTCACGCAAACTGTAACTCACTTAGAGTCACACAATCTACACGGCTCCCTCCTTTGAAAAGATGCGTCCCACATCGATGCAACGAAAACTACAGAACAACATACTACTGAAAGCTAAGACTACTGCGCGTCAAAACGGAAGAATAACCTATGGTTCGATTAAAAGTCTCTTTGATAGTCAGTCATCCAGGCGGGAACCTTCACTGCTCTCTTGGGGACGGATCTACGACCGCTTAAGGCTGTAGTAGAGGCAGATGCGCTGCTAGGCAGTTCCATTGCGCTAGGGACAGGTGAACAGGGGGCCAAGTCACCAACTGTCGCTTGCTCCTTTGCTTCAGTAGCCTGTATCTGGTGCTCACTGCCATCGGTCAGCCAGTCAGGGACGCTCGCACCATGGTAGGCTTTCAGGCAGTCGTGGTGTACAACCTTTGGCTTGGAGTTAGGACCTTTCTGGATGCGGTACACAACGTCACTAAGCCTCTTGATGACGAGGTAAGGACCATCAAAGTTCCTCATTAGCTTTGGGCATAGACCTTTCTTCTTCTGTGGGCTATACAACCAGATCTGCTCACAGAGCCTAGCAGTGTACTCTGTTCCGGTTATACCTTCCTCTTCCCCCGGACGGCCAATGAGGAGGTCGATTGGGAGCAACACCTCCCTACCAAGTATCATCTTGTTGGGTGTGAAGCCTGACAACTCGTTCACTGAGGACAGGTACGCAAGCATAACAAGTGGCAAGTACAGGTCCCAGTTTATCTGGCTCTTGTCAACGAATTTTGAGAGCAAGGCCTCAAGGGTCCTGTTAAACCTCTCAACCATTCCATCCGATGGCGGCCTTATCGATCTCCAGGACTCGACACATCTCTTGGAACAACTTGGACTCAAAGTTCCTACCCTGGTCGGTGTGTAGTTCTCTTGGCACGCCAAACCTAGAGACGAACCCGTACACAATGATATTGGCTACCGTCTCTGCTTCCTGGTTTGGCATTGGGTAAGCTTCCGTCCACTTAGTAAAATAATCTGAGATCACAAGGATGTACTTGTTGCTTTTGTCAGTGGTTGGAAGGGACCCCATGACATCAATGGCGATCCTCTCCATCAGCGCCCCAACTTTGTACGTTTTCATTGGTGCCCTTGGGGTCTTGCTAGGCTTCTTACGTGATGCGCAGGAATCGCACTGTCTGCACCAACATTCCACATCTCTACGCAGGCCACACCTAAAGAAGCGGGACATAACATGATCGGTGGTCTTCTTGATTCCAAGGTGCCCAGCTGCAGGGCTGTCATGTAGTTGACTAAGGACGTCATGCTGCAGGTTCTTAGGGACCACAAGCTTCCACATTCCGACTCCCACTTCCTGTACCATACGCCTTCTCGTACAGTCAGCAAAGACCATTGTGCCCAGTACCGCTTGAATACTGGGCTTTCTCCACTGACGTCCTCCCAGGGTGGGCGATCAGGACCTTGGTCTTTATACTTGAAAATGCGGGCGAGACATGGGTCCAGAAGCTGGGACTTTCGTATCTCTGCATTTGACAGTCCTGGTAGCCATGCATCCGCTTGCTGCTTACTCTCCACGTATTTACAAGTAGATGTCCTAGCCATGGTACAATGGTACTCGTCTTCATCCTCCTCTCCCACTGTTTCGTCTTCTGGCACAGCATCCGGGTAGTCTTTGCAACGCTCCTTTTTCTCGACAGACTCGCACTGCCTGCAGCTATCGCAAGGGCGTCGAGAAGGTCTATCAGCATTTCTGTGGTTCCTGCCCTTGCAATGGTCTACTTCCAGGTCGTAAGTGCCGAGTATTTCGATCCATCTTGCCGTCTGTCCCTCTGGATTCTTGAAGAATCGTAGAGGTAGTGGTGGAAGTGCTTGACAGCCATTACTAGTGCCAACAGCTCTTTTCTGGTCACACAGTAGCGGCGCTCTGCCTTTGTCAGGCTTCGACTGAAGTATGCGATAACCCTCTCCTCACCATCCTGTACTTGAGAGAGCACTGCACCGATGCCAATGTCACTGGCATCTGTGTCCAGGATGAAGGTGCCATCTGTGCTTAGGTAGACAAGCACAGGTGCAGATGACAGTACTTGCTTCAATTGCTGGAATGCAATATCACACTCCTCGGTCCATGTGAACACTTTGCCTTTCTCGGTTAAGAGATGAAGTGGGGCTGCAATTGTGGGAAAGCCACGAACAAAGCGACGGTAATAGGAGCAAAGTCCTAAAAAGCTGCGTAGGAAGGAGGCGGAAGTCAGTGTTGGCCAGTCACAAACTGCAGTTATCTTGTCGGGGTCAGTCAGCACTCCCTCTTCGCTGACCACATGTCCTAGGACGACCACTGGCTTCTTGAAAAGGTGGCATTTCTTTGGGCTTAGCTTCAGCCCTGCTGCACAGAGTCTCGTGAACACTGTTCGGAGCCTCTCCAGTTCAGCTTCAAAGGTCTGTGATGTCGTCTAGGTACAGGAGGCACACTTGCCACAGGACCCCAGCCAGCAGAAGTTCCATTAACCTTTCGAAGGTTGCGGGGGCATTGCACAGCCCAAACGGCATTACAGTGAACTGGTACAAGCCAATTCCTGTTGTGAATGCGGTCTTCGGCCGGTCACGCTTCTCCACTTCAACCTGCCAATAACCGCTTGCAAGGTCAAGCGTGCTGAACCAGGAAGATCCAGAGAGTGCATCAATAGAGTCGTCTATCCTCGGTAGTGAGTACGAGTGTTTGATCGTCATGGCATTGACAAGCCTGTAGTCCACGCAGAACCTGGTGGATCTGTCCTTCTTACGGACCAGGACAACTGGTGATGCCCATGGGCTGGACGAAGGCTCGATGACGCCACGCTTGAGCATCTTCTCTATTTTTTCCTCTGCGGTCTCATGCTGGCTCATTGGTAAACGTCTGGGATTGTGGCGGATCGGCCTGGTGTTAAGACTGGTTAAAAAGCCAGCTTTTTAAGACTGCTTAAAAAGCCAGCTATTTAAGACTGGTTAAAAAGCCAGCTATTTGAGACTGGTTAAAAAGCCAGCTTTTTAAGACTGGTTAAAAAGCCAGCTTTAAAAGCCAGCTATTTAATACTCCTTGAAAAGCAAGGTATTTAAGCCTGCTTTAAAAGCCAGCTTTATAAGATTCCTCTACAAGGAGCATTCAGTTTTTAAAAAGTGCGTTTTATAAGGTAGGGTCCTGTGTAAGGCGCGTGTGTCAAAAAGTGCATTTTTTAAGCTTCCTTAAAAACCGCGTTTTATCAGCTACCTTAAAGTGCCTATGAAATGATTTCTTTTATTATGTTTTCTTGCAGTTTGATATACACAAAGAACGAAAATAATTGTATATTTCCATTGAAGAAACTAAAAAGTTTGTTTTTGCCGCTCAAAGATGAGCTAGTGCGCTTAGAAAATGGTTCCCTTTTTTTGGGAAGACTGGGGCGAGTTACCAACTTGATGACGTAGAGACGTTGACTCATTGATTTGTTTACACTCAATCCCTCGTAGTGGGATTTTGCTGTTCGGTTAATTCGCTTCAAAAATGTCAGACAGTGACGAATTTGTTTCATTCTCTGAAGCTGAAGATAGTAGAGATGTTTCGGAAGACTCCAATGCTGATGAATTGGTTGTTTCGGGCTTGGTTGAGCCTCACCAAGATGAACCACTTGCCCACTCGAGTGACAAAGAAGAAGACTATGAAGTCGACGAAGATGGGCTTTCGCCTGCAGTTTTACGGGCAAGATTCGAAGGTGACAGCCGTCTGGAAGAATGGTAGGAACTTATTTGATAATTAGTGTACATATATATAACTCCATAGCGAATTGTTGGGTCTATTAGGCTTACAATTTCTCATCTTCGATATGTATAAATTTGTAGGTGCAAGTGTGGTCAGTGCAGCACTGAACATCTAGCAAACGCCCTGGAACACAGGTGTTGTTTTGAAGTTCTTCAAGCCCTCCAGAAGCTTACCTTCGATGGCAGCATAGAAAGAATCAGCTGTATAACACAGCACGACGATTATTTGGCCATGACAAATACAATTGTTTTAACCCAAGCAAGCCCTCTTCTACACGACAAGAAAGGAAAAACCTATCGTCGCCGAGCTGGACAATCGCAGAATGAGTGAGTATGGAAATATTTAACTGTTAGGCTTCTTCTTCGATCAAAGTTATTTTGCTTTGACTTTTGTGCTGTTATTCTAAC
Source organism: Ricordea florida (assembly GCA_949710005.1). Classification (NCBI taxonomy): domain Eukaryota; kingdom Metazoa; phylum Cnidaria; class Anthozoa; order Corallimorpharia; family Ricordeidae; genus Ricordea; species Ricordea florida. Next base: position 10,349,732 of record OX453283.1, read on the forward strand.
CGATAGGTGATCGGTACTGTATGCTAATGAAAGGAACAAAGTCGTATTCCAACAAATTATTTTAATTCAGACTTCCCAGGTGTCACAAATATAAATGAAAGGTGCTGCATGAACGAAGACAATATCCCTCATAAGCTCACCTGTGTTGTTAACCATATATACAGTAATCATGGCATTTGAGAACGTACATGCAAAATGGCTTTATAAATGAATCAATAAATGAAATGGCAATATTTCCCACTCTATGTATTAACACATCTCATGTTTTCTACAGTTTCCTCAGAGCAGTTGCATACAGGTGGCTCATAAGGTGGATCTGTGGTTATCTTGGCTGGGACAACTCAAGGCCACTTCCAGCCTGTGTATACAAGCACATCAGGGTAAAATATCCGTCGCATCAATCGAGAGGATACCAAACAGCCCAGCAAAGAGACTAAAAATTGTTGAGTACACTGTAATTAGACATGTAGAAACTCTTTTTTGCTTTCTTATTTTTATAGGAAAGTATACATGTATTAACAACATAAAACTATAAAAATTGGTCAACCAAAAATTTAGTTGGAAAATATTCTAAATGCAAAAAGAATAGCCTTCTAATTTGTTAAGTGGCCATTTATCAGTACAATTGCAACAATTGGCCCATTTTTTCTTCTGGTTTTTCAAGTCTTGTTTACCAACAGCAACACAATGTTTTGATACACATGTAGTTCATGTAGTTGTAAGAAGTTCACATTTGACAATCATTGAAATGTGGGTATTCTAGAAAGAAATAAAATGGACTTAAGTATATTCTGTATGTACTGTGTTTAATTAATCAGTCTCTTGGGAAGTGGAGGAAGGGCAGATAAGCACATTATTTTCTCTATGGTGTCCTTTTACAAGTTTTCCACATTTTGAGCAAGTAGGAGTTTTTCTCTTTTTGGTTTGTATTCCAGAACTTGATACTGAGCTTGATTGGCAACTGGCAAGTAGGTTTTCTTGTTCCTCAGCTGTGGAATCAAATAAAGTATCCAAAATTGTATTAAAAAATATACATTACTCCCATGCAATACATTGTGGGTCCTGGGCTGGCATGACTTTTTTAAAGTAAATATATTTTTTTGTAAATTATTTTAACCACTTGTCGATAGAAACAGGGGTGGGGACAGTTATTGTGCCACTCGTGTATTAAAATCACCAGCAATCTTAAAGCAAGTAATTACAACTGTAAATATACCTGGTGGATATAGCTCAGTAGCCATCCTTTTCTTTCTGCCTGCATGGAGTTGTACAGCTTCTTCCTTTCCCCGGCGATCTGGGAATTGGGTGTTCAAAGGCTTTGGAGCGCGTGCAGAATATTTCTCGGTAACAGCTTTCAAGTCACCTTCTGGCATAGTGAATACCAATTTTCTCAACTCATCAACATAACCTATAGGATAAATTTAATATGCAAAAAAAGAAAAGGTTTCAATACGTCCAATGGTAGTACAGTTTTTGCCTTTTAGCGGGGTAGGCTTCTTACTTATTCTTTTTAGTTTTTCAGTTTCATGAGAACTCAATGTTATCTTTATGCAGAGACTGTTTTAGTTCACTTCAAGAAATTAAGTCAAACAAAGTTACTCACCATATGTTGGAGGGACAGCAACCTCTCTCACGACTTCCTCCCCCAACTTAAATTTTGGGTAGGTTACTTTGATGTAAGCTTCACCATTTTTGGACACTTGGGTAGCTCTCTGAATATTCTCATTGAAGTGACGTGAGGCAAGGATATGTCTACAGTAAATCCAAAAACAAAAAACAATTTTTTTTTCATGTATCATAGATCAATTAGTTACAAATATTTCAGTCTATGGTGCTGAAAACAACATTGATGAAATTTTGGCCTGGAAACAATATTACCTTCTTTTATGTCTCAAATTCTCATAACAATATAGCAAGGAACCACTTGTGATTCTTAACTGGTTTTGCTTTGTTTCCCTTTCCTGACCTGACCAAATTGCCCTATTACATGATAACTTTGCTAAAAACCAGTGAACTACATGTATGTACCTGCAAAAGGTGCCTAGCCAGGAAAAGCACACCATCTTTGGATGCCAATGATTCAACGTAGCATGGAATCCTTCCAGTAAACTAGTTTGCACATCAGGTGAAAGTTTCTTGATGTCTCCAAGAAGTCTTGTGCTCATGAGAAGGTTATTCAGCTTTTCAAATGCCTTGGTACCTGCAATAGTAACAAATGCTATAATAATTGTTTTGTAATTCAGCACAAACTGGTACAACATTTGCATTAAATTTGTTGAACACATAATAATTTATTATTGTCACATTTCCTGGCAATTACTGCCTAGTATAATATAATAATTATTATTATGAGCAATTTTGTGCTAAAAAGCATATTTTGCAGTTGCTACCCCCCCCCCCTTAAAAAGACAACCATTTATGGAAAAGAGAATGCTATTTACATGTATAGATTGAACCACAGTTATAAGAAGAAAACTTCAGTCAGTTGTCTGATACCAAATCGCTTATGGATACTGTTTAGACTACACATGTATATTTACCAATTTTTATCCATCGACGTGGCTCCAAGACCGTATGAGCACACTTTGCAAATAGGGAATCAGGGTGATCGTCATGATTGTTGGAAACATGCCGTATGAATGATTTCCACTTTGCGAGAATCATGTTCTCAAAGCCTTGCTTGGTTGAGGTCACACACCAGTAAAGATGGTTACGCACACCCTTCATCCAATCTTTAATTTTGTCACAGCCACTCTCCTTGCTTAACTTCAACATTGATTTGCAAATGGAACGTGCCACATGCCAGATGTCAAAGAAGTGGACAGTTTTTTTCTCATCATTTCGGATCCATTTGGCGATTCCCCTGTGGCGGTCTGATATGAATACACCAATAGAGACACCGACTGACTACAGGTAACGAAATGCCCTCTTCGCACCCTCCAACTCCATCGGTGAACTGCCACCAGTTTCATTTGCCTAAAATTAAAATTATCATTTTTAAAAAGACATGAAGGCTATAAAACATTTTGTCAAATATACTACAGCCAGTTGAAAAAGTACAGAGATAGAAAAATCATTTCTAATTTTCCCCCACTACTTAACCTGAGTAACAAACTGTGTGCCCTAAATGCCAAAGAAATCATCAATACTTATAGACCCTCACCCCAGACATCTGGAAACATTGTCTGCTGCTCTTACATATTTTGGTAAACTGCATTATCAACTTCTTCTTATGTGTATTGTTAAGGTCATGTAACATGATAGAAAGATTGTATTCAACATACAACATCATTATCAATAAACTGTTTTGTAAAAAATATGCTTTCATTCGCGTATTTTTATTGACTGAGAAACAAATGAAAAGTTTACTTCGAAATTGAAGCCACACCCCTGAAGTAGTTCAAAATGTACAACCTTGAGAATTGATGAACAGAACATACTGTAAGCACCATACTTAGCACTATGCCCCATAGAATCAAAGCGACCATCCCCGCACCATATCACATCCTTCATGCCTTTAATGGTGTTGAGTAGAGTTGCACTGTATCTCTCCCAATAATGCAATATTGCTGGAAACAGGAACGTTTTCTGGTGTGTGAAGAATGTACGGACATTGTAGGCAGAGAGTCCCATATGGCGAAACACCAGGAGAACCTTGCTAATAGAAGCACAAGCCATAAGGACACCAAAGCTTAGGAGGAGATTACCAGCTGGATACTTTCCTAGCACCAGTGGTTGTGATCGCCATTTGTGAGCATGTTCTCCACACTTGAAGCAGTTTTGGTAAACTGTAACCATTGTTCCAGTTGACTTCATGGTGACAGTGGGCTTATTCTGCTTGCACTTAAAACAGAACATGGTGAACAGACTCATCAGCATGCTGTAGAAGACAATGAATTTTGGCTCTTCATGGGTTGCTTTCCCTGGTTCTACTCTGCAAGTAAAATATAAAATGTCTCTGTTAATGCCTCTATAAATAATTAATTAATGCCTCTATAAATAATATTGATAATTTGCATCCTGTATGTGATGTTTAACGCATTGAAATGCGAAAACCCTATTCAGGGCTGGAGGACTCGAAAACCATACCCTATCCAGCAGCACGTCCCCGTATAGGTCATATAGGGGAGTGCCCCCCACCCCCACAAAAATCCTCTATTAGCTGCAACAATAAACAATTATAATAACTAAAAGAACAATGTCATCACCTGATATAATTTCGAGAGTCCTCTTCATGATCATCGCCTTCTTCAGATTCAGTGCTTGAAGCTGCTGAGGCATTGTCTTTGAGGGTTGCCCAGTCTGGTTCCTCTGGCAAATCACTGTCACTCGCACTGGTGTCTTCCTCCATAATAGGATCGTCATCATTAACTGAATGCTCACTTTCATAATCATCACTTTGTTCTGAACTTTCCTCATCCTCTTCTGACTCATCCTAAAATAAATGAGTTAGAAAAATTAATTAATTAATAGAGCACGTTCAAGCAAAATGTAGAGTGAAAGGCCAGAACTGATTCATACATGTTGCTATCGATGAAGTAAAAGTTATTCTTGACATTTTGAGGTGAGGGATTTTAGCACTAATATCAAGCAAGGGTTCTACTTTTCTGAAATTGACAATTTCCATTTCAACTTTTATTTTCACTGATTTCAATCACTGGGTTTTTCAAGTATAATTTTCAGTTCCCTTTATCAATGTTTTGAAAAGGGAAACCTGGGTAAGAAAATTAATTCACTTTATAGTCACCTACTGTACCTGTCTGTTTTTATGCTCAGTGTATTTCTTCTTTAATTTTTCAAACCGCTTATTTAACCCTTTGTGTTGTCTCTTCCACTTTTTGATCTTTTTTGACTTGCCCGGACATTTGTTGCACTTCTTAATGCCTTCCTTCCTCAATACTTTGGGAGTGGAAGACGCAACTGGCAGATTCTTTGATATGACGAATGAAGGTGAGCTTGTTGTCTCTTCCGTATCCAAGTTTTCTTCCATGTCCCCAAATGCTTGTGGGGTTTCACCTCTGTGTACAGGTACTTTCATGACCTCAGTCACATCGGTAGAACCTTCAGGCTCTAAACACACGGATGACAAGCTGCATGTGGAAGTGCTATTGACTGCAGTGGTTTTTGTGGCAGTTGTTTTAGCACATGAATCTTTATATGCATCCCTGACAATCTATTAACAAAATAAAAAGATTGGGTTGTATGTTGATAATTGTAAATCAAAAGGGGGAAAAATATATAATAGACACAAGTTTAAACAGAAGTTGCTTTATATTTATATGTTTCATATTCTTTCCTCATGAGCCTGCCTTTAGTTTGTGGTATTGGACAAATGAAATCGATCTGACTTATCTATTTTGGAAATTCAACCGGAAGACTACAGTGTACAAACGTGTTATAACAGTTGCATGTTTACAACAAACCTTTGGGACCTCATTGTAAATAAACCCCGTATGTGGCATGCGAATTTTTTAATTTTCTAACTGGCAAAACGTTCGAGTAAATCTAAGACTTCAACGGTAAAAAGAAATGACCAACTAAACGGAGATTTTTTCAACTTCAAAAGCCATGAAATATTTAATTTAATACAATAAAGCGCGCCAAATTGAAATATTCGACCCGCCAAACTTGTGGCATTCTCGATCGCGCCGTCCAAATTTATCTAGAGTAGAAGACATTATAATGTCACAAAACGTATTCTCTCATTTATTATCCGTGTCAGTTTATAAACAGAATCTCTTAAGTGACATATTTATGCAACAAACAGCTCATTACAATCAATATACTTCAAAGAGTGAAACCGAGCGTGACTGATCGAGAACAGTAGAAGAATACAACAATGAACTGACCTTTCTTCGCTTGCGTGCACTTTCGGGAGAAGAATAGGGAACCACCGTGTCCCTTGTTGGGATTGCCCCCTTGATGAGAAATCTCTTAAACTTCGGAAGGTTTGCACTCTCCCCTGAGAAGATAGCGGCCCTCTGTTCAAAACAGCTCTCCTCAAAGTGAACAGAACACAGGGTAGACGTCTTCGAAGGGACGAAATCCTTTCTGTGTCTGCGAACAAATGTCGTCCATTTTTGGCGAACATCATCCGCAGAAGAAAAATAGTGCATAGATACAACTTCAGTGTACGACGAATTCTTGCAACTTGTCTTATTCGGGCCACCAGCCACGCAATAGCGTCCACCACGCTTTACTTTTCCCTTGTCGGCCATGATTTTCACAACTTTGTGTAAACATCTCTACGTCATAGCCTTGTAATATGATCGTTTTGGCCGCACGGCAAAATGGAACCACTTTTTAGCGGGATGTTTGAAACTTCAAGGCTCAAAAAAACTGGTTTCGCGACATTTGCAACTCCTAAAACCTTTCAATTTGAGATCATAAATACCAAAACTTGTAATAATTAGAATAAAAAATTTCATTTCATAGGCACTTTAATATTACCTTTTTTATTGCCCATTTTTAGTTGACAGCAGTGATGAGGATAGTGCACTGCCATCACATCTATATCATTCAACACCTGAAAGATCCAACCAGTGTCTGCCAGGTACAGAGAAAACCCACTGTATCAAACCCCACCATAATTAAGACACTGTCATAATTAAAAACACCCGAAAAACAAAATTTCAGTAAAGTATGTGAAAACAAACCCAGCTATAAATAAACCCAACTATCTTAAACAAACAGATTTTGACAGAATTTTTGACAGTAACTAGGGTTTAAGTTATTGAAGTTCAATTTTAGACTATGGAATGTTCCTTTAATTTCAATACAGTCAAATCAATCTTTTGAATACTTGAAACAGTCTTAGGGTGTTTTTAAACTTGATTTAGGCTCATTGTCTGACAGATACCAAGTACTGATCACTGAAACTTTATTAACTTTATTTAGTTGAAAACAGTTTGCATATATTGCATGATTATTTTAAATATACTGTAACTAATAACTTTGAATTGCACGAGTATATATAACCACTGTACATTCATTAAATTTGTCTGTTTTCTGTTGATATAAAGATCCCAACACAATGGCTGATTGGATCACATGAGGAAGTGAGTCATATTATGCTAATTTAGATAACATAATTGATTTAATTTGCCAGTTTCAGTGATTTGATTGTACTAACATATATATATACCTATACTACTGTGGGAACTGTCTAATATTTTTAGGACAAAACGAAACTTGCCTTTTTCTTGAGATCAATTTTGTTCTTTAGCGGTAAAAATATTGCCACAATCAGCTGAGTCATTCAAGTGCTCAGTGTGAAAGACTATTGTTTGCACATGCAAATGAGTACATGACAACAATACTCCCATTGTTTTCTAACCTTAAAAACAATAATTATCAGCAGCCAGTCCACAGTCTGCATTTTACACTGCCCTATAATTCAAGAGACAATTTTGCCAATAGCCACTTGCAGTTGATTAAAATCAGCTTTGTTATTTACCAAAAAGGGAACAAAGCAAGTTTTTTTTTTCCACTTGTGACATCTTTGAGGTTGAAGATGTTGAATACTTATGATCCTTTTGGAATATATCAAAATACCAATCTTTATTATAAAATAAGAAACGTTTGGTAGGAATATTTAAATAATTGAAAGTGCATGTTTGTTTGTACACAACTGTACACTTAACATTCTCTGAAAGGAATTTGACTTAAATCTGTTTGGTATTGCTGAGATGGCATTGTAAAGACAGCCATACTAGGCTATCCATGCAGTGAGCAAGCATCTTGGGAGAGAGATGCTGTACAAGGTAAATGAAGCCTTTGATACATTTTGTACATTTGTCAAGAACTGTGTGAAAGCTAATTAATCATTGAGTTATGGATCAATAAAAACTATTGAGTCCGATCTGGGCTGGTACTTGTATCAGCGCTGACAGACGATAACACTTTGGGTTACAGTAAGCACTGTGGAGGCTTCTTTTGGCCAACTGTTATAATTTTCGGCTCATTATGTCATAGTAGAGGTAACTGAATGGTTCATCACATGAAGACCCCCTTTGATGGCAATTGAATAGTTTTTTCCACACCCCTAGATATGCCGTGGGCCGATTTAATCGGCCCATCGATAAACACCTAGATTTGCCGTGGCCGATCTAATCGGCCTTTTGATCTAAACGCAGCTGTGATTGGTCAACTATTAAAATATTGTCTTATAATGACCAATAAAGGGAAAGAACATATTTTCGTTTTGTCGGCCATTGCTCGAGGGCAGTCGTGACAACGATCGCCTGTTTTCCAACATTTTTCCGAAGGTTTCGAAGCGTGCGTGAAAACAACATGGTGACCCGCGAGGGTTCACCAGTGATTTCTTCAGAAGACTCAGACAGAGACTCAGAGTATGAACAAGGTTCTGAAATGTCTGACAGCGATGAAATTTACTCGGAAGAAAGCAGCAATAGTTCAGAATCCGAAGAAAGTAGTGATGACGAGTTGAATAATAGCCCTGAAAGAGCTGCACTTTGGACACGTGTTTATCCACCAGAGGATGATCCTGGCGAAATCGACTTTGTTGTTCGTGATCCCGGAGTGCGAAATATGCTCCCTCCAGAATCAAGTCCATTGATCTATTTCTGCTTGTTCCTTACACAAGAAATTCTGAAAAAGATTGTTGCAGAAACACGCCGATATGCAGAACAACAAATGAGAGGTGAATGAGATCAACGAAGGAGAAGCAGGGAGTCAGGCTGGGACACTTGCAATTTCGGTGTTTCTGCTTTGAAGAAGTATCTGGGTTTAACACTGCTCATGGGGCTTGTAAAGAAGGACACAACAATGTATTGGAACACTAAGTTTTTCTGCCTTTCTACACCTTATTTTGGCAATGTTATGTCCAGAAATAATTTTCAATTGATCTCAAAGTACCTCCATTGTTTTGACAATACACGACCAGAAGCAAAGAAGGACAAAGCACTTTACGACCCATTACACAAGTTCAGGTTAGTTCTTGATGCTCTAAATGTTTGGTGTACAAACCATGTTGATATTCAGGATCAAAAGATAGACATTCTATGGATGCAGCTAATTTGCATATTTCTCCTGTCATTGTTCACATGATAAAAAAAAAACGTTTTATTACTATATTGTAATTTTTCCATATTTCAAGTGTTTTCAACCTTTCCCATTTGAAGAACTTATAGATGATGCATTGTTTAGTTTTGTAGCCTCAACTCTTGTAGCTCACAATAGAGGCACAACTTTTTGTTTTTCTTATAAAAAACATTTTTGTTTTTGCTATGGCAACCAGGTTACCATGGGAACTGTCTGTTTATAATTTATTTCATAAACAGAAAGGAAATTTGTTGACAATTAAAATGATACCTTGTTTGTTAAAATTGGCTGGCTGGTTGCGGAGTTATAACATTTTTCCTGCCTGCATACCACATAGCCTAATTTGTTGCGGCAAAATTGGTATACCCCCTGCGAAAGTACGGCATATCTAGGGTTAAACTATATCCAATTCAAAAATGATCTCAAAGTCCTGAGCCTTTGATTGTATCTCCCTTCTTCCTTAAGCCCTTCATGACATACATGTACAGAAAGGCATAAAATTGTGTTTTCTTACCTTAATTAGTCTTATTGCTCAGGTTATAAAGATTAATATTAAAAACTGTCCTTAGAAAATATGTGTTACTGAGATAAGTACTAAATGGTTTTTTGTTTATTCATAAGTTGGAGAGATAAATGAGGAGGTAAATAGACTCTACGGAGCAGAACTTGGTATGTTTCACTTCAACTGTATAGTATTATTCCTTTTTCCTAATTCTGTTCAAACCTTCAACCTTCACACCGATTATTGGTTTTCCACAATGGTTCCCTCACAATCTGGCCCATTTTGTGCAGTTATTTTAGCCTGGATCACCATTCCTGAGAAATGAACTGTACGTTTTACCCACCTTGGACTCATCATTATTATTACTGACTGACTTTGCCATTGGGGATAATTTAATTACAAATATTTTCTGTATTGCATTTTGTAAACGAAATGAAATACATATCATTAATACATGCACAATTACAGCTTCTATTGATAAATACCAGTATATAATAATACGAATGCATACAGCCTTGCACAATCAGATACATCTGTTTAATTTGTCTTTTTTGATAATATGCATATTATTATCAATAGCATACACAAATATTAATTATTATTGTCGATATTATTGGTCCAGTGGCAGTTACACCTTACATCACTACAATACGTGAAGAATTCTCTACATAAACTCCCATGTGCTCCTAAGTCAATTGATTACACTCAATATACAGCCATGCTATACAACTGATCATGATACAAAAAACTTTGTATTAATAGTAAATTACTACCCAATCATGTAAGCTTGTGCTATTTGAAATTATACACAGATGCATGCTCTTATGGTTCCTCATTTGACTTAAGATTAATGGAGGAGCTTCTCCATTTGAATGGAGTGACACAGAGACTTTTACCTCTATGTTTGGCACCTTCACAGGTATGTGTTAGTTAGTGCATACACAAGGATTTGTTGTTTAATGGACGTGGTAATCTGAATCACCTTTTTGTAAAAAGTCATCATTTCAATTACACCATATTTCATAGGTTCAATTACAGAGTCAATACAACTCCAAACCCGTCTGTATCCTAAGATCCAAAGATCCAAAGAATCAAAACTTCTAATGCCATACTTAAATGCCTTGTGTCAACAAACTTGAAAATGTCGGCTGCAGTGAAAATTTTCTCACAGTTGTATAAAGTCTGTTCTATCTTTGGATTTCCAAATCCACCAGACAACTTTGCAGGAGTAAACATGGGCACAAGGATCCATTTGCTTGAGGTTTACATGTATTCGAGTGTTGTTGACTACTGTCAGTTTACTTTGACTCGGACTGCTCTTCTCCCCATGTCAATGAAAAGTACTTCAGTCTTGCATATCAAGAGTAAGTGAATTTGACAAGAATTATATATTTCCGATCATGCCATGTTTTTCGCTCTTGCAGGCTAGGCTAGTTCCCATTCCTTAAACATCCTGATACTCTCAGATTTAGTATAGTATTAATTTTAAGTTATTCACAGTATTCTTCAAGGTCCAATTTGATTTACATATTTCTATCACCAGAATATTCGATACTCCTATTCTTTTATTCAGACTTAAAAGTATTATATTATTAGTATGATGGTGTTAAACTGTTGTATTCATTTTGTGTTTAGTTTCATTTTGAAGTATCATTGGTCATGACTTTTACTTCTTTGGTGGCTCCTAAAGGAGCCATTCCTTTGTTTATAAACATTTTTTTCGGGATTCAGCTTTCTACCAATCCATTCAGGTAAGAGCAGGCCTTCAGTAGCTGTCTTGCAGATCCTTGACTGTTTTCATACTGTTCATAAAGTTCAAAAAATGCGGCCCTGTAACAGCCGGTACTGGTGAAGTTTAATCCTTCTCAGCTTTTTCTCTGAAACAAGGCGGATCTGAATCCCAGTCAGTGTAGCTTCTGCGTATAGAAGACTTATGAAGACAAACACGGGGAGCTGTCCACATTGATTCGCCCTTTAGTTGAGCCCATGATGCCACCCCTCTCTGTTGTTGTTTGTCCGGTTCGCTTTCTTGCAGGTCGACCACTCTGCTGGGGTCCAGGTATTGCCTGTGATCCAGGTACTAGAGACATATTCCATGAAGGGGGTGAGGGACTGAGAGGCCTGATCTTGCAGGTGGTCAAACTCTCTTCTTATCTGAGGAACTCATTCAACAGCTCCGGTATCGCAGAAGTCATGGGTTCGAATCCCGTTCGGCTTTAATTTTGCAGCTTCTTGATTTGTGTATAAAACTGTGATGATCAATTAATGTCATTACATGTTACTCCGCAGTTCAAGTATATGGTCTTTCATATATTTATTTGCATTATTCTTCTCCATTGACGGGTATATTATGAACTCACAACATGACCAGTTCCAAGTTGGCTTGGTAGCTCAGTTGGTAGAGCACTGCTCTGGTATTGCAGAGGTCATGGGTTCAAATCCCATTCAGGCCTGAGTTTTTTTCAGGCTTTAATTTCGCAGCTTCTTAAGTTGTGTACATAACTGTGATGATCAATTAATGTCATTACATGTTACTCCGCAGTACAAATATATGGTCTTTCATATATTCATTTGCATTATTCTTCTCTATCTATGGGTATATTACGAGCTCACAACATTACCAGTTCCAAGTTTGCTTGATAGCTCAGTTGGTGGAGTGCTGCTCCGGTATCGCATAGGTCATGGGTTTGAATCCCGTTCAGGCCTGAGTTTTTTTTTGTCAGGCTTTAATTTCGCAGCTTCTTAAGTTGTGTATATAACTGCGATGATCAATTAATGTCATTACATTAAACTGTCTCATCAAATATGAACTAATTTTTCTATTTTTTCTTTTCCACAGACTTAATCATACCTTTCTCCATAGGGCTTCCGTCCAATGGAATGCACACCCTGTATCGTAGCCTGTGGAAGTTCTTTTCGGACAGCTGCCCAAATGGCCTTCTCAAAATCTAGTGTTACCTGCTTTACCACTGGTGGTGAAGGGAGGGCTTCCAAACTGCCTGGGAAACTTTGCTGTAGTCCCTCTTCTTTTTACCTGACATCAGGACAAAGACTAGGGGTACTTGTTTCATGTAATCGTCCTTCCCTACAAATGTGTTGATTTACAGTAGCTGACTAAAGGTGTATCGGAACAGCTTAAATGTCCCATCGACATACCAGTGCTTGGCTTTGGCTATGATGTCTAGCTGCCGGTTTGTGGCAAACACCAAATGTCTCTGATCTCTGACTGTGACATCTGCATGAAAGAAACCATCCGGGATATGGTCCTCGTCGAGCTTGAACTGTAAATCCTTGGGGTCTTAAGGCCAAAGTTGCTGGCAGAGACAATTGGCAGCTGTAGCTATGTACTTGGGCTTGGCCAGGCTGGGGCAGGGACCATTTGGAATATCTTCAAGAAGCACCTCCTCGACATTGGCAGAGGCTGGATGAAAGATGTCTGCAACTGCTTTTGCTTTTACTGTAACCGTTATGGAAGCTGCTACTGCTGCTCAGACTTCAGCCAGGTGGTTATGGACCGAGGGACCGAGAGAAAAACTACCATCGCTGCGTTAAATCACACTGGCTCTACAGGGATTGATCTGATGATAGAAGAAAAGAGAAGAACGTCAGTCGTTGTAGCTATTTTCATTATATAAGATCTATTGCTTTTTTATAAAATGACTCAGATACTACACGTGCTGATTGATCGAAAACCTATGGGTTATTGTGCTGGTAAATCCACAGAAAAGACCTTAAATAAACAACTATAAACTAACCTTTGGTCTTTTGGTGCATAGCCAGTCAGTGGCTTGAGCTCGACACTGCTTAATACTGTAGCTATACCCTTGACGGTCGATCAGCTTTGGGTTTGCCTTTCGTGCTGCTGGTCTCCTCAAAGTTGACAGTAGATGGAGAATCATCTGGTTGGTCCAAAGCCAGCGGCTCTGCAATCCACGGGGGTACTTTATGCAACAGGTATTGGTTGAGGGAAGTCACAGGTACTGATATGTCTTTTGTAGTACCGGTAAGTCCTACCTCACACATCAGTCTCCTGCATGTGAAATGTCCCGTAGTTCGGCGTAAATAGTAGATTGCACGCTTAATCCTGCGCTCATAGTGTGCACTTAATATTTGCGGTTTCCCTGCCTTACGTTTACTTGTTTTCTTTGTCTTTGGTGATTTCACAGACCAAAACACAGTTGATCTTGACACATGACACTTTCGTGCTTTGACGGCCAGACTTTAACTGTCTGTAAGGCGAGTGTGAATTTAGACTGAAGTAGTTGCCTAACGCACTGCCACACAACTTCTAAACAACCCAGCCAAACTCTCACAATCTGGATTTATTTATGTTCATCTTGTGTGACCAGGTGGTCGACTGAAATTGCAAGAATAACATAGACCATATGACTAAGCTTAACCCTATCTAGACCGGGCTTTTTTTTGCTTCTTTTGCCTGGGGGGGGCTAAGGGGCCCCCCCTCCGTATCTCGTTAACGAACGGTCCTATGACCACCAAATTTACAGTGAAGGGTGTATAGGTAAAAAACAATCTACACAGGTAGTTTGACGTCATGATGACGTAATACATTCTCTTTATGACGTCATCTCTTGTATTTTATTGTAAAATACGGTATTTTTTCTCTTTTAGGCATCAAACGTTATAACATAAAACTGAACAAGATAAATGTTACTAATAACAGTGTTGTATATCTCAAGCATTGTTCACGTAATTGGCGATAAATATATACGTCATAATGACGTCATATATATGTATGTGTAATGACATAACTTTAGGACTTTTCAAAGTATACATAAAATGTAGGTAATCATTACGAGATCATTACAAATCAGAATTCGGGTAAGTCTTAATGTCAATTGGTTGCTATAGAAACGTCACGTGACGTCATTATGTCACATCGCCTAACAAATTTAGATTCATATCCTATTTGCACTGAGTGCAAACAATTACTTGATGCTGCTTGCAGACAGCCTTCCCACATCTTTGAGAGTGCGCTTTGGCTTTGCTAAGTGCATTTTTTCACCTTTTCTGATTTTCTCCTTGGATACTAGCGAGGCACTCAGAGCATCGGGCTGGTAGCACAACTTGGACTTCTTGATCCACTTCGATGTCATCATCGGGTTTTGCTGGACTAAGGATCAACTTGATCTTCTGCTGGATGATGCTGGTAAGACCATTGATAGGTCGTACTCTTATGTAGGGAAGAACTAACTGCATTCCAAGTTCCCAACCATACTCGAAAGAACTTTGTTTTCTTGGACCCACACCTTTGGTGAGCGAGTAGATTGTGCTGGAGTTTACTCTACAGGTATCAAGAAGAAAGAAGAATGCTGTCATGGTCCATCTTGGGGTCTTGGTTTTGCTCGAGTAATAGGCAACTCGTTGATCTACTATGTCAGTGCCGCCCTTTGTGAAGTCGTAGAGCTTATAGATGGCTGGTTTGAGCTTCTTGTTGTCCTTTGTAACTCCAAGTAGAGGTTGACAGCATCAGAACATTTCGCAAATCGGTTGTTTTGTTCTTTACTATGTAGGAGTGGAGCACAATCTTCTTATCTGATGCTTCCCATAGGATCTTATAACTAAGCTCTTCTCATCCCTCCACCTTCTTGATCTCTTCTGGGATGCCTCTCCTGTTAGACTTTAGGGTTCCAATTGTTGTTACTCCACGTTCAAGAAGCCATTCGCAGAGAGGGATAGACGTATACAGTCGGTCAAAGGAAATATTCCTGCCTCTAAGACTGGTTGACTTTTCGAGCCTCTCAACCAATGCTTTGACGGTATCATCACATCCTGGAGTATAATACTCCCCTGCTCCATTGATCGGTTTGCCACTGTAAGGCGCAGCTATGAAGGTGTAAGGATATCTAGCAGAGTTGATGGATTTGAAGAGCAATCCATATTTTGCAGGCTTGCTGGGATTGAATTGCTTGAAACTTACTTGATTTCTCATTGGATACAGTGTCTCATCTAAAGAGAGATAGTCCTCTGGGATGACAGCTTTTTGACATTGAATGTTAAACATTTCAAATATCTCTCGAAAAGCTGCAAATCTATCGGTGGCCCATCTTGCTGCTCTTGTGTCCTCGTCATCGAAGCGTACATTGCCCATAAGGAACTTGAATCGGTTTTTCCCCATTGTCGCACTAAACACTGGGTGGCCCGTCTGGTCATTGAACAGAGTATCTGTTCTATGGTTATTCTGGCAAAGTAAACCTCTCAAGTAGATAAGACCGATCAAAGCAGTAATTTCTTGTGCAGATGTTTCTCTGAAATAACAATTTCGACTATCCTTGAAAAAGTCAGGTGACATTTGCTCCCTGAGTTTGGAAATTCGTTCATTAGTATGCTTGACAATGTTGTTTATCATTCTCTCTGTAAAGAATATCTGCCAACATTGCTTGTGATCCTTAGCCCTCTTAGCTTCTCCTCTTACACCGACTGGACCTCTTATCACATCAGTACGTCTTTGTCTTCCTGTTGGTTCAGGTTTCTGGGTGGTCCAATGAATCTTTTTTCCTGGATCATTCTTTCGTTTTGGTCTTTCGAGATAAGCTTCCAATCTTTCTTCTTCGACTTGAATCTCAACAGTTTCCCTCATCTACACATGTATCGATACTCTTTACAAGCTTATTTTTGACCAGTAATTTCCTTTTCTTGCTTGACTGTTCGAAACTTTCGTCCAAATTGACGTCAGCATCCTCTTCTTCTTGTTGTAAAGCAGGTCCAGTCGAGGCAGAAATGGAATCACAATCAGAATCTTCATCTGACCAGCATTCATCACAATTCACTTCTTCTAAGTCGTCAGCATCATCATCTGAGTCTGCCAAAACCTGTTCCTGAACTTCTTCTACAGTAAAATATCTTTTAGAGGACATTTTAGAAAAGAATACAGGGCATAAAATGACTAGCACATGGGTATCGTCATTTTTATTACCCACAATGCATTGATAAACTATCCCAAAATGCAATTCTCCACAGATTTCCAAAAAATCAGTGTCATACTTACTCGCCAGAAAATAGCAATTTTCTTGAAACAACATTAAACAACATGTGTGTAGTGTTTGTGATAAAAGATTTACAAAAAAAAAATCAAATTTAGTATATTTTTTATTTCTTATGATCCGCCATCTTGGATCCGCCATCTTGGAATTTTTCAGTTATTCTTTTCTGCATAATGTTTAAAAACATACATCAATTGACTGGAAACAACTAATTATAGTTTATCAAACATTTTTATAATCAAATCATGGTATTTATTTATCTAATGTTAGAGATATTCTCATGAAACTAAAAATATTGTCCGCCATCTTTGATTTCGCTGATTATAAATTCATGAATTACTTCGCTCCGACGAAGGGCTAACGCTCGAAACGTCAGCACCTCCCATTCACCTTACGGTGGTATAACTTACTTAATCAACTCGTTTGATATATCCAATTTCTTGTGTTTCAATTTCCCACCGACGCAGCACCAGTTTCTTTAGAAACTATCCCCACAATACATGAATTCATATAATTTGCATACAATGGTCATAAATTGTATTAACTACTATTAAACTAATGATTTATTGATGAATCAGTGTGAAAAGACCAGTGCAATGGTGAAATTGTAAACAGTATGTCCAAAAAAATACTAATTCCAAAATTTTGAAAATATACCTGTGACGAATCGGTTACCATGGAAACACCAAAAATGACAGACATTCATAACCAACATAGAAATGTTGCCAGATAAATTTTAGGAAAAGTCATCAAGTTTGGTGGTCCTAGCTTTCCTGGTTTTGAAGATACGACCTGTTAAATTTCGGTAGGGCCTCAAAGGCCCCCCCCCCCGGTCTAGATAGGGTTAATGTCGCAAAAACTACCAAACTTACAATCTATTGAACAGAACGATAAAGTAGCTATAATAACGACGAGTCTGGTGTAAGGAAAACTGAAAATTCATACATACCAATGTTCCCGGGTATAATTCGCACCACAGAATATCTTAATCGTGCTTATCTCGACTCACTCACTCATGAAGTGGTGTCATGTTCGTGTACCTTGTACTTAACCGCTTAATAATTAATTGGGTGCGTACCGCGTGGCCTGCACGCCAGCGGTAACACGTGCTATTTCATTCACTGTCAAATCTCCCTGTTCTTTCAGGATCTGCACCTTCTTCTGTTTTGGGATCGATTTCATGCCAAACCATTTTTGTACTGAGTGACCGCTACACGCACAGAAGACGTCTGATTCTAAAGGATATTTGGAACACTTTATTGTATTGTTACGTGTTAAACAGCCTCGACATCAATACTTTGTTCGATTTCATGCCTTGTATTGCTATAATAGCAATGTATAATGATACTTAGTGCTTTACATGTCTTTTTTTTCAACAAATCTAATCGCGCCATTCTTTCAGACAATCGCCGTCAATATACCTTGACAACCTACTTGGCAGTGACCACAATGTCCCCTCCCGATTCCCTTGTATTGAAACCCCCTTCCCCGGGGCAATGTTGTTTGATAGAACGCCAGTGGGATGTCAATCGAAAGACACTCCAACGTTGCTCTGGGGAAGGGTGTTTGAGCAGAATAAAACTACATACTTCGAAAGATAATTGACTTCTAGTAAACACTGCAAAAGTGTGGTATGGGTGTCAAGGTTTTTGACGGCGATTGTAGTCAAATTTGGCGCGTGAACAGAGGACCTCCATAAATAGGAAAACCCCATGACAAAGTTTGTACATTAACACTCGCTGGCCAAAGGTGTTCTCTGCTACTCCCTTTTGAAACAACGAGAGTCTGATCTAAGGGGGTTAACTGCAGCCCATCAAGACTGATCGATCTTTAATTTCTCAACAATAGCCCTTTTTACAGTTCCAGCGCCATACTGGAATAGTAACCACACATACCTGACACAGAGGCTGAGGTTGGCTTGCGTTGTGACTCGCAAAGAGATATCAGTGGAAACGGAGCGTATAAACAAGTTAAAAGGTAGTTTTTCCCCGAAATTGCACTGAAATGGGCAGTAATAATAAAAGAAAAGGGAAGCAGTGTGCTGCTTTCGGATGTTCGAGTACATTTTATGGCGCAGATGGCTCACAGACACCTGTCCATTTCTTCCACTTTCCGAAGGACGCCAAGCAAAGGAGTCGATGGTGCAACCGTATCAAACGCCAGCATGGAAAAGATGGTTTTTTCGTAACCAATTCCACTGTGGTTTGTTCTAAGCACTTTAGAAATGAAGATGTGCGTAAGACTTTAACAGGTTGCTGGTTCTTAGTTTCAGGTTTGTCATTTAGCATTATTTTGTCTACGATCCATTTTCCTCTTTATTATTACACTGTTTCACTCATGTATGCTAAGGAAGAGTAGATATGGTTGACAGAATCCATGAAGGCACTAAGAAACACTTTTAAAGTTGACTCTTGCTGCTTAAGCAACTCTTTCACTAGTTTAAGGGGCATTTGGGCATCGTCTAACTCAAAATTTCCACCTTTTGCATCTGAGGACGTCTGAGCGTGTTGCCATGTATAGCCCTGTACAGCCATGTATAACCATTTATAGCCATGTATAGCCATGTGCAGCCATGTATAACCTTGTTGAGCCATGTATAACCATGTATAACCATTTATAGCTATGTACATCCATGTATTGTCATGTATAGCTATGTGTAACCATGTATAGCCATGTATAGCCATGTGCAGCCATGCATAGCCATGTGCAGCCATGCATAGCCATGTGCAGCCATGTATAGCCCTGTACAGCCATGTATAACCATTTATAGCCATGTATAACCATGTATTCTTGGGTTTCACCCTCGTGACCAATAGCTTAGCAATGGTTACTATCCGCCATCTTGGTGCCCCTCAAGCGTAAACAAACCGTATCCAAAGAAGAGTTCATGCGGGAAAGAAGGGATGGTTTTACGCGTTGTTGTTGGCTGTTTGAGCCAAAGTGGAAAGCATAAGGGCTTAGCGTTTTTTTCATATACCTAAGATTGTTACAAATCAAGGGGAAGAACAGGAGGAACTCACTACTAGTGGTGAGTCGCGGTGACGGTACAAACAAGAGAGTGCTAGAGAGTGAACGAGTTTGTAGCAAACACTTTGTTTTCGGAGAGCCAGCACCGGATTGGGATCAATTTCATGTTGATTGAGTTCCAACTGTTGCCCTTGGGAAGAAGAAATATGTAGAAAAAGACCACGAAAATGCAGCCAAAAGAGCTTTGAGAGCCAAGAAAGGAAGACAACAAGCGATCAAGCGGGCAGAGCTCAAAGCCGCCGAGAAGAAGAAATGCATGCATGAAAGCGGTGTTCCAATCGCAAAAATAGATTTCAGCGAGCCAACTTCTTCAGCTTCTGAAGGTTAACAGCATTCAGAGGCATTATACAGACCGGAAACACGTCAGAGATTGGCCTGGTGTTTCTGATGTACGGACTGGCATTATTTTTACTTCGTAATTTTGTTCCGTCTTGGGCCTTTTTGTAGGTTATGTTTTTACGTTTGCCTCAATGCCTGTAGGAGTAATCGGCTCTCTGCACGTATGGGCTGGAGAGCTGATTACCATTATTTTTTTTGATTTTTGTCAATTAAATGCCACTTAAGTGGCCATTGAAATCCAGCACGATCTCTGTATTTACTGACAGTAAGCGAAGGCCGTCGCATGCACACAAAATCGCTATGACGTATTATTAACCTGTTGAAAGGGCGTCCCAAGATAAAGGCCAGCATTATGTAACGGAAGGAACATAATGGTTTTTATGTTGGGACCAAAGATAAGCTTATCAGTAGACAACAGCTAAGGAGCGGCATTGCGATAAGCAGTTCTCTGGGTGGCCTCTGCTGTCTATTACATGGTCTTTTACTAGTCACGTGAAGAGACATCAGCTATGTAAAGGCTGCGACAAGTACGTTCTTCTCCTTTTTCTGCGAACAAGCTCAGCGAGCACATCTCAGCGAAAGTAAAAGTCTATCGCAACTCATTTTTGTCCCACCACCCCCCACAACGCCTCCTTGGTTCTTTTCTAATTTTGTCTTATTTTTGTGCGGGCGTAATTTGCCCCCACCTAATTTTTCATGAGTTGAAATGTCATAGTGATTTATAATTTCGTTATAACAGTGTGCTAGTGTAATCACAACTTGTTAGTGATTTTTGCAAATTAAACGCCACTTAAGTGGCCATTGAAATCCAGCATGATCTCTGTATTTACTGACAGTAAGCGAAGGCCATTGCATGCACACAAAATTGCTACGACGTATTATTAACCTGTTGAAAGGGCGTCCCAATATAAAAGAAGGAATGTCAAGAAACAGCTGATGCTCAGCCACAAGTGCTCACAGAAAATTTGATTGAATTTCAACATACCTCAGAAAATAAAGAGTCATCACTTCCAGAAAAAATAACATTAACTGATACTAATGAAACTGTGAAACGTAGAAAAGTCAAGGGTGTGATAAGATATCATACACCAAACAATAGAAAGGAGCCAGAAAAGTTTTTTTCATCATTTACTGATGCTTTACTATCCATGGAGAGATGAAAGTAAGCTCTTGCACAGTGATGGTACCTATGCATCAAAATACTATGAACCTGACATTCAGCCAATAGTAGATCACAACAGGTCTATATTCGAACCTGATACTGAAGCAGTCACAGAAGCACTTGAAAATCTAAGAAATCTATGATTCTATGAATGACCAATAAAATGATGATATACACAGTGAAATGCAAGATGACCCAAATCCAGAGGAATCTTTTAGTGACCAAATACCTTCACATCTATCTTCGTCACATTCTGATCAACATGTACCGTCAGGGATATCAGAGTATACTCAACCTACAGCCATATCTGATGATGAGCTCCACCAGTGTGTAAGATCACTAAACGATAGGCAACGATATGCATTTGATCATGTGCTGTCCTGGTGCAGAAATAAAATGAAACATATGAATAGTGTGGAACCACACGAGGTAAAAGAAATATTTCGGATCACTCATCGTTTCTGGGAAATGAGTACTGTTTCAAACGAGTCTCGGTACTCGATTCAAAAAACGAGTCTCGATTTAGAAAACGAGTCTCGATTCAAAAAACGAGTATCGATTTATGAATTGAGACTCGATTTAGAAAACGAGTCTAGATTTACAAAACGAGTCTCGATACATAAAACGAGTCTGGGGAGGAAAGGGGGGAGGAGGGGCATTGGGAAGGGATCGGAGGGAGGGTTGAAGATGAACCGATTTGAGGCAGGAAATTAACATTTCTTAGTGTAAGCATTTTGAGCGCAATTCCCTCGTGGAAATGAGGGCAGGAAAATTTCACAGTTGATACAGTGCCAGAAATGTTTGAAACACCTGCTTTTATAGCCATTTTTTTATCACTATTTCCTTGTTCACTTGATCCACTTTGAGATGCCTGAGACTGGCAAACAACGAGGTTTTACTAATACAGCTTTAAGAAGTAATTCCACTGAACTTTTCTTCATTAACAGTTGTCAACAGTCTACGACTAAATGGCTGTACAATCAAAAGTAGTTTTATTATAAATGCGTTATAAAAGCAAAACATTAGAAGTCATTTCTTCCACTCAATTTCTCTTTTTTTTAATTGTTCTCTGAGTTCTTGTCTGTTTTTCGTTTTCTTCTGTCTTCTCTTTCTCTTCTTTTTGCATCTCCCTTCTTCCCCTGTGTGTATAAAAGTAATTTACAAGGAACATTTAATATTTGTGAAATGTATAACTACAGTGATGGTACAGATCACAATGCAAGTTCTTAAATTTTGTTTGTGAGACAGGCTTTAAGACCACTTCCTTTTTAATTTGTACAACTTTCTTAATGTATTTCCTTTCTAGCTTCAATTAAGTGATCAAGTTCTTCTCCATTTTTTAACCTTGTGACGTTTGGGGATCAATGAGAATGTGAGCCTTACGATCGACTTGTTACCATGTACTGTTACAGTTATCATACAAATGATATGAAGAGACAAATCTTGCTTGTGCAACTGGAGGAGTTTCTTAGATTGCAGCTGCTGCAGGCCAGGTGTAAACACCCAATTAAGGACATTTGTAATTATCTACTCTACCTTCAATCCTTTCCCAATCTTCTCTGCCTTCTGGGTTTCGTTTCTCGGTTGCTGTGTTTTCTACAATAAAATGGGAGCTGCCTGAGAATGTTTTCATATTACAAGGAACACTTGTTCATCCAGACTTAAAAGTCATTAATAATAATTCCACAAACTGTTGTTGGACAACCTTAAGGATTTTATAAACAAATTGTCACTACCAGTGTTAACCTTAACTGTTGCAGTTACCTTGCCTACTTGTACAAGGTGCCTCTGCATCTGTAACAGGTATACATCATGTCAGAATTGTGTTAAACTGTTTCGACAAACACATAATTACACAACTGGAAACCTTACTTCATACAACAATAGCTTGAGTCCACATCAACCAATTAACACAAGTTCTGTTTTTTATCTCATGGTTGGTCTGTCCTAAGTAGAAACGCTGTTGCCATTACCAAGACACAACTGATAATTTTGTTTTGACAACAATAAAATTGCTTACCAATAACCGTTTCCATGAGCTGGCCAGGTCTGTCAGGGAACATCCCTTTGAAAGATACCTACCATTGAATAAACAATATATACTAATTGCCTTTACCACATGTCCTTGCTTATATACAAATGCACTGTTCTCCTACAAAAAATCTAAATAAAGCTACCAGAGTTCATAATAACCCCAGAGAACTCCTGAAAAACATATTTCTAGCAAATATTTGTTAGTTATAATTTCATTTCAAACTTGCATTTATTTATAACTGCTGTACCCAAATGGAGAATTTAAATTATCTGATGAGGTTCTTTGACCACATGGCCTATGTGACGTAGCATGCTATTTAGAAGCCCACAAGTTGCTTTAGTTGTATGTGTAATTGATTTTGCTTTGTATTCAATCCCTTCCTCAACCTGTTAGCCTATCAATAATACACTGATTTGCTAACATTGTGATAATTGGCCCATATGCTACATGTACAGGGTCTGCAAGGGGGTGAATGACTCAGTAAATCATATCAATTTATGCAGCTCTTACTGTTACATAATTTGTGTTGTTGGAGTGGTCTGAGAATAAACAATTTTTCTTAAACTTTTTGAATTGTTTTTGTTATATGTATATGTATAACAGTAATTGCAATCCCATACCTCTGAATCTAGGAGCTGAGTTATCTCATCTTCACTCTAGGAAAAATAAAGATATCATGAATTACACAACAACTTGATTGATGTAGATTCCTTTCAAGATTCTTATCACTCTACATACCCTTTCCATGACATTCAAACACACCGACTCTTTGATTTCTTCCTCTGGAGTCACCAGAGAGGCATTTCCACCTCGGTGGAGGGTGAAAAATAGAGGGACAACTTCCTCTCCACCAGCAAAATCATACACCTCCTGAAAATAAATGAACCAATAATTTGTCAATACAAACTGCAACTTTAATTACAACATGAGTTTATTTAAGGGTTTAATTCAAAACCCATCAAAATCTATGTGTTGCAAATAAACAATGAGAGGTCTGTTTTAGTTGGAGTGAATCACTTCATTCATTATCATCATCTCATTTCACCCTGCCAAGCTCACAGTAGTACAAGTGTCCTGCTGAATGGGAACTTAAAATTGCAACAACATAAACTGAAAAAAGTAGAAACAAGGCAACAGATATCAAGTGCTCAATTCAGCAGGGTCACCATTTCCCATATGTGAAAAACAACTTCTATTAGTCACAGGTTTTCTGAAATACTGTAAACTTGGGAGTTACCCACCTGGAACCGAGCACCCATTTTGTAGCGTCGCCCCAGATAACCACCAGAGGGTAATCGCAGGACAATTTTATTCCCCTCCGAGTGGCTATCTGGACTTTCGCTTATTCTTTTCCTTCTCTCTTCTCATATCTGTTATAAAAACAAAAATTACAATATGTTTGTACAATTAGTCCAAGTCACAGTAGCTCCTATTTTCATATAAAAGGAAAGTGACTTTTAACTTTATCATTAACTTATATTTATAGTATCCAAAATATGGAGATCCTATACTGGAATGTTTTATCATGCTTTGAAGCAAACAAATCATGAATTCATAAACCCACCATAAATGATAACGGGTAAATTTACATTTTATGGGTCTGTAAGGGCTGTTTGGGATTGCAAGCTTGAAATTCAGCACATATTTGGCAGTTGGTGACAACTTCTTTGATTTGGTTGCACATGCAAGGCCAAAACACAATGTCCTTGGCTTTCTGCAGGCAGGACTGAATTCCCATATGACTGGAATGTATTCGTGAATCTCTTCTCTTAACACCTTTGGTATGATGACTCTGTGGCTTTTGAAAAGCACGCCATTGTGAACTGAGATCTCCTCTCAATAGAGCCAGTAATCTTGGATGGGAATTGGTACTTGTTCTCTCTCTTCTGGCCAACCAGTGAGCACTGTTGTCCTCACAGTCATCAGAACGGGGGTTCTGTGCGGTGCAAGTTTGCAGCTGGGCTAACTTCTTGGGTGACAACTTAATATTGTCAAAGGGATTCAAGCTCTCTAACTCTGTTGCAAACTCGTGGAATTCATCCGTTTTCTCAGCTTCATTCTTTGGGCCAACTGTTGCTCTTGACAGGTGATCTGCTAAATACATCTGGTTCCCTTTTTGTAACCAACATCCAGATTGTAATGACGCAGTCTCTGCAACATTTGTTGAAGTCGGCACGGGGCTGAGTGAATGGGCTTCTTGAAGATGGTTTGTAAAGGTTTGTGGTCAGATTCCACACGGATCTTGTCTTTCCAGGCCAGATACTGATCAAAACGCTGACAGCCGAAGACGATGGCTAAACACTCTTTCTCAATGTGCCATAATTTTTTTCAGTGCGTGACAAGGTGCGTGATGCATAGGCTACTGGCTGCCATCCTGGAGCAATGTTGCTCCTAGGGAATAATCACTCGCATCACGCTGTAAAGTTACTTCAGCTGTGGGGTCATAAAACTTCAACACAGGATGATTGACCACTAACTGTTTGATTTCTGCCAAGGTGACCACGGAAATGGGGCTTCTTTGGCTGTGAGGTCACATAATGGCTGTGCTCTTTCGGCAAGTCGTGGCAGGAACTTGGATAGATAGTTGACAAAACCTAGTAGGCTTAATAGCTCCTTCTTGCAGGTGTGTTTAGGCATTTCTTCAACTGCTTTAACATTGTCTGGGTCTGGTTTTAGCCCTTCATCTGTGATAACATGTCCCATAAATTTCACCTCTGTCTTTCTAAGGTTGATCTTGGACTTGTTCAGCTTCAGGTTGGTTTCTCTTGCCCTTTGAAGGAGTCTAGCCAGGTTGGTATCGTGGTCGATCACGGCTTCTTCGCGAGCTTCTCCATACCCCATGACTAGAACATCATCTCGCAAGACTACCATGCCTGGAAGGTCATCAAGTTTCTCATGGAGCTTGCATTCAAATTCTTCCGGATTAAGGCTTATGCCGAAGGGTATTCGCAGGTAACAGTAACGCCCAACCGGGGTCCAGAATGCTGTCTTCATACTGCTTTTCTTGTCCAGGGCGATCTGATAAAATCCATCTTTTGCTTTCGCCAGTCTAGGGAGGATTTCCTCTAGTGTGGGCATCTGATACTTGGGGCTTTTCAGGGTTTCGTTTAAATCTCTGGGGAATATCCTCTAGGAATATCCTGATCTTGTTTGGCTTTGCCACGATGACCATGCTGCTAATCCACTCTGTGGGTTCCGTAACTTTCTTGATGATTCCTCTTTTCTCTAGATCAGTCAACTTTTCTTTCACTTCTTCTTGAAGAGCAACAGGGATGCGCCTTGGTGCATGTTGAACTGGCTTGACTGTGTCATTTACCATGAAAGTGGAGTCTCCAATGTGGCCTAGTCCCTCAAAAACATCTTTGTAAGCAGTCAGAATGGTTTCTTTAGTGAGCGGGGTTTGCACTGTACTTTCCATTACATGTACACCTGTGGGGGATCCACAGCAAATTGTAACAGACCCATCATCTCACAAGACTCTGCTGACAGGAGGGGCTTGTTTGAAGTGTTTACTACTTGAAACTTCAAAGAATGGTACTTTCCTCTATGTTCAGCTGTCAGACAGGTTTCTCCTAGTGGTTTCATGACAGAACCAGCATACATTTTGAGTTTGACAGAGCTCTGGTGAAGGGGAGGGCTTCCATTCTGTAAAAGAACTGTGAGGTCTCAATGGCTAATCATGTGACATGAGGCACCAGTGTCCAGCAGACAAACCATAGATGACTTGTATTTGTAACGACTAGCATCTTCTATACAGAAGGTCAATCTTGTGAGGACTTGCTTGCCTTTGCCCGCTGGCGTTGATGCCGTTTCGACTTTGAGCACTGAGAAATCTGAGTCAGAGTCCTCTTCATCTGTGACACGGTTTACTTGGTTTGGCCTCTGCTATTTCTTGATGGAGTTCACAACCAAATGTATAATTGAAGTAGAAGTCAGAGATAAGCACCATGTGGGTTTAACTTCAACAAATATGGAAAAGGTGGCCCTAAAGAATGCTCTTACAAGACTTTCTGAAGTTTGGAATGTTTTATAAGTTGCAACAGATGCCTCTGCATCTATAAACAAATTGATCTGTAAGTGTGTAAAAGATTTTGTTGAATGTCATTCACAGAGGTGTTTCATGTAGCTGTTTTGGTTAACTTGATGTACTCTAATCTTTCTAAGTGCTCTTTGACTATGTCTTGAACATTGTGTAGTGCCATATTGCCATTCGTTTTAGCACCATGTCTTGAGAAAACACTCTTTGTTGATAGAGTTTAAATGTTGCTATGTTCTTCCTAAGCTACTGAGTTCCAGAGGATTTTCCACAGCCTCCATGTTTGGCACAAGTCCAAGAGTATAAAGAAATGTTTGACAAAGGTACATGTGGTGCAAATTTGTGGAGTACATTAAGTATTTTTAGGAGGCACTTTGGATTTTTTTTTAATCATAGGTTTTATTAATTGTGTGTAGCTATTGTTGTTTTTTATTTTTATTTTTTTAGGTTAATCCTATTTACATCTTGTAGTGAAATTGACAATGTTTCCCTTGAACACCAGATAGGACAAGCTACAGGTATGTCCAAGATCAAGGCCTGGTCAGGTCATATTATCTGCCACTTCTGGCATTGCTGTAATGTATGCAAGGCCACGGCAACAACATCTGATGAGGATACATTAAAAATTATGAAGGAGTGTCTCAGAACTTCAGTTACTGTGTTATAAATGTGATACCTTGTGTTTGAGAGACTTACTAGATACTATCAATGTCAACAATTTTTTTCCCAAGTCTAGTTTCTCTGCATATAGAATGATGCAGATGTGTTTTGAAATGGGTATTTGCAAAAGGTTTCTTAAGAATTGTATGTTTATAGATTGTAAAATCTTGGATATGATAATATTGTCTGACAAACAAGGCATAGCACAGCACTGTGCCTTTTAGCACATCATTGCACAACAAAGGGGTCATCTTATTAATATAAATATTGTTTTCTATCCATTTCACATAAAAAGGATAAGTGCATCAGCCTGCTTCATCACGTGTGACAAACATGAATGGGATCTGAATGGAAAATGTGACCACGAAGAAGGAAGCCATGATGATGACCTTCCCTGGATTGACATGACAGAGCTGCAAAAAATTACATTAAATGCTGAGTTACTTGACACTTTAAGTACTATGTTAGGTACAGGTAATAAATTCTTACAAGAACATAAAATAGATGGAAAAAATAAATTATACACATGTTTAAATAGTTTAGAAGTGTCACATCAATGAATTCAGACACACAGGCGGTTTTACATGTGTCAGTAGTTTGTCGCTCGGGTGTGCACCAAAGAGGATACCACTTAGGTTAAGGGTCTTCAAGATAACAATATTACAAAAACTTGTATTTTTAAATCCTGAAAGAAACATCCACTTATAAATTGCATGTACAACTATTCAATAACATGTTGGCACGGTTAAGTTCATAATAGTAGGTGTTATAATTATGGTCTGAATATGTACTTTTTTGTCTTCCAGTTACAGGGCATACAAGGTCCGAAAATATCTCGCAGCAATTGATTGGAACTACCATGTAGACCTTCCAAATGCTACAAAGAGTTCAGGTGAAGAAATCTTCAACCGGAAATACAACCAGCGAACTCAGCAATGGGACAAGAAATTGTCAAAACAGAAAATTGATACAAGTACATCCCGGTTCTTATTGCCAAGATGTTTCATGCCAGGATTCTGGATGTAAATGCTGTGGCCACACACATCTCACTGAACGAAAGTGATCCAAGAGTGCTGGCAGCAACAATTGCTGCAAAGCCACCATCAGCCACAACAGAGTTAATAAAATGATGCACTAGGATCACTGGCCAGAAAAAACTTTGAGTAGAAATTTACCTTGCTAGAACAGGATGTGATTGAGTGAGTTTAGCCCTTGCACTTTGGATTGTAATAATATTATGGCATATTTTTCCTACATGGATTTCAGAACATCCATGCTTGCAGTAATTTCTGGCAGTAGGTGGCTTTATGGATGGGTCAGAGTGAAAGGGTGCAGTTGTCTTTATGACGAATATTATAAATATTTATGTTTGCTTAGGTTTTCAAAAGCAAAATCATTTGTACATGTTCCAGCATTGACCTCACAACCACTGCTATTATTCAACAGACAACATGCTGCTGACACAGTGCTATTCTGTTTTATGATAAGGCATCTTGACATCTGAAAGTTTATTTAATAGGAAAGTTTTTTTACAATAAAAAAATTATATTATTATACGCTAGTGGATGCCAATAAAATTGAATGAATATTTTACCTATACAAAATACCGTTTTAAAGGGACACAGTCAGCTGGTGCACATGCGCATTAGATACCATTTCATAGCTAATTTCCATATTACACTTCATCACAAGAAGCATGTGCGAAGAAAAAAATTGAAAAGCGCATCTAAGCAAACCTTGTAGATTCGACATATTTCCGAGTCAAAATAGTGCTTATATCCGTGTCATATTAGAAGAACAGTTATTTCATTGATACCAAGGAGAATGTGCCGATGGACGTGTCTAGGGAAAGCCAAAGGTCAACGAATACCTCAGAGGTCAAAGAATACGCAGAGGTGAGAAACACCAGTAATCAGTCATTTCTGCTTTCAATCGGATATTTTGCTTTTCTAATTTCGTTCTACGTCTTCTACCCTTTCTAAATTCAGGAACCAGACCCATGTCATTGTAAGAGCAATTGCTCTACCCGCAGAAAGCAAGGTTCTACAAGAGGTTGTCCTTATTGAGGAGAGAGTAGACTCTGTACCGAAGCTTGTCAGTGTGGGAAACCTTCCAAACCCTGCCAAAATAAGGTGAGATAGTTTTACTAAAACGCTATTTCATTCATTGTCGTATGGCATGCATTAGTTCCATTGCAATTTCTGCCAGTTATACTAAGTCACAATGAAGTGGTCCAGATAATTTACAGAAATTCTGAGATGTGAATGAATTAGATCTACGCAAACCAAATGCTTTTCATTACTCGCTATTGTGCTTTGTTGTCATCGAGGCTATATGTAAACAACTTTCTGCTGAAGAAATGTTCCTCTTTAGTTGCGATTAGCTTATGCACAAAAATAAGTAAATAATCCATACAATAAATTTGTGTTTTGAACAGGCTAATGCTCCTACTGCTTCCAATGACAATCAAACCACTCAGCGCTCTACTGAGGAGGATGAGAATTACAGCAAACCAGCAAGTCAAGGTGAGATTTCGAATGATCCGGTGTTGTCGACTTTATTATTCTGTGAATTAGTACATTGTTTTTGCATATCTTGGGACCTCTATTCTTGTGCCGAACAATGCATTAATACATTACATTACAATACATTAAAACTGCATTATAATTATTTATGATATGCATGGCTACAATAGTACATGCCCTCTGATTGGCTACTGAATGGGCAAGATTTTCTTGTATTGAACGGTCATTATAAAAATTTTTTTTAAAAAATTGTTTTTTCCTTTTATCACATGCAGTGCAAAATTACTGAACGCTGATTGGCTTAAACAGAGGGCATTTTTTCTTAATCACGAGGGCACTTTAGGTAATCAAGAGGGCATGATTACTTGCTGCTGATTGGTCATAAGTTGCTTGGCAATGAAGCATTATTGCTGATGAATTATTTTTGCAACAATGGCTTCCCGTTTTGTGGAAGCCGACGGAACCTTAATTGAGGGACTAAAGCACGGTAGCGAGAACAAAAACACTAAACTAAGTACTGTCTATTGGACCGGCATTTTCAAACATTGGGCTGTAACAAGGGGGAAAATGGAGGAAATTGAGAGCTACGAAGTGTCACAGCTGAACGAAGCGCTCGCCCAATTTTTCGCAGAGCTGAAAACTCACCTCTGAAAGTTACCTGCCCAGACAAGAAGCTTACTGATCACAGCGCCAGAAAAACGGTTGCCAAGAAATTGAAGAGCTCCAGCATTCCGAAATGCAAGATTAAGAACATTACTGGTCACAGTTCCGAGCAAGGTTTGAATGACTACGACTCCGGTGATGAAAACGAGCAAAGAATGATGTCCAACATCATCGACAATGTCACAAATACTGCCACGAAAAGTCAAGTACTTCAACCACTGTCCTCAGTGCAAACACAGCCCGACTCAGCTTCGAGTCAAATCTACAGTCTCGGCCAGAGCAAGCAAGGTTACAAAAGAATTTTTCTCCCAGAATCTGACTCCGATTAAGGTGTAATGTTCACATAAATACATTTTGAGCCTTTTTACTGTTTACTGTTGATTGCAATATAACTGAATGAAACCGTGTAACGTTGTTAACTGTATTTTGAGAATAAAATGTTCATTAAATCTATTGGTCAGTTACGTTTGTTTTGACATTTGTGGCGGCATTGAAAGGGCTTCATCGCGCGGACATCGTGCAAGAATGCAATTCCCAAAAAAATTTTGCCCTTTATGTGATAAACAAGTAATCGCAAGTGCCCTCAGACAATTAAGGATTAATTTCACTTGTATTTTCAAAGTTTTCCCAATTACATGCGATTACACATACTAATACCGACAAAAGTCTTCTCATTTTCAAAGAAACTGTTTCTTCTGTCACTTCTGGTTTTCGATCGCATGATCAGGTGTTTCGGTTCAGTGAATATGACCTTGCATGTGCAAGGGAATATTTAAAATCTTTCTGATTTTCTTTCAGTCCAGTGCTAAAAAGTTATAATAAACAACTTATAAACCTTGTCTGTTTGGTCATTACAGGGACATGTCGGACCTTGGCCTTGATGTATTGACCGCCCTATCACACAATTTCCTGGTAATGACCTCACTCTCAGTTAATAAGTAGTATACATTAATTTGTATTTTTAGAATGCATACTCTTCTTTTTTTATTGTTCTGTGTAATCAATTGTGATTCTGTGTCAGCCACCTGTTTTTCCACAAATGGAGCTGAAAATGAGATGACTTAGAATAATATATTTTTTATAATCTTAATTTCATTTAAAATCAACTAGGTCCATCATGCAGTCTGCTGAATGCCACAAGGCATTGAGTGAATTTAATATTCATCCAGCCTTAGTAGAAAGCTCATTCAAAGAAAAGGGTATGTTCACTGTATATGAATCAATCACAGGCAGTCTTTTTGGTAGGGAAGTTGTGACAATGGTGTACATTGCACAAGTAAGTTAATATATAGATTTAGCCAAGCCTAAAAGCGGGGCTCCCGTTTAGTACTTTCATTTCACTTTAAACTGTAAAAGCATTCTAAAATATTGTGAAGGAATTCACAAAGCTTTTTAATTATAGTTTAGTGTCGAGGTCGGTTAACTCGCTATAATTTTTGTCAAAACTTTCGTCTCCATTAGTACGGTCTTTCTACCTACAAAGTCATGGAGTATATTCTACAAAAAACACAAATTATCAATGTACTGTATTCTATTCCTGATGAAATTAACCATTCTTTTTACGTAAATGTATTTAAAAGATTTGTACACCCTACTGGGAAATGCAGGACACAACTCTTGTCATTTTCGTGTTAAAACAAACACCTTCTCGGCGTTCTTCGCTAAAATTTTGTCTGTTTTCCACAGCACAGAGTCTTTCCGCTTCTCGGCATTCTTCGCTACAATTCTGTCTGTATTCCACAGCACGGAGTCTTTCCGCTTCTCGGCGTTCTTCGCTAAAATTTTGTCTGTTTTCCACAGCACAGAGTCTTTCCGCTTCTTGGCATTCTTCGCTACAATTTTGTCTGTTTTCCACAGCACGGAGTCTTTCCCCTTCTCGGCGTTCTTCGTTAACATTTTGTCAGTTTTCTCGAGCCCGGACTCTTTCTGCTTGTCGGCGTTCTTCGCTATAATTTCGTCTCCTTTCTCTTTCCTGAGCTCGCCTTCTTTGGAGATCTTCTTCGCTCATTCTTCCCCAGTTAATTCTTGCTCTCTTCCGCTCTCTTTCCCGTTGCTCTTCACCTGAACCCTGTGTTCTGCAAATTATATTTTCTCTGCTATTGTTTGTTGACAATAGCAATAGAAATTGTTTCGTTTATCCTTTAGTAAAAGTTTCACAGTGTAGAGTAATAATGTTGTCTCAAAAAGACAATGAACTGAAAATTTATTTTCAGTCGTCAACACAATTTCCCGCCAAAAATACGCGGGCTACCAGAACTCGATGAGTTAACACATGAGCCCACAATTTGGTCATGTGATGCTGGTCAGTGGCTATCCCGTTTTGACAGCTGTCAATTGACCTCCAATTGACATATTGTGAATGTCCAATATAAAAGATGTGGATTTGCCAAAACACGCCTGAGATACCCCTCCCTTCCATTTGATAGTCTCGCCTACCCTACCCGTACAATCTGTAGACGTGTACGTACGTACGGACGTACGGACGTACGTACGTACGTACGCTCGGTCAGTCACGTGACAACCAAAAGAAAAGAGGTTGACCATATTCCATGAGTATGGGGCTCTGTCCCACGCACGCGTGGGAGCCCCGCTATCAACATATGGATACAAAATAACAGCTGAAGTAGTCAAAAAATGCAGTACCATTGAAATAAAAAATAACACTGAATCGATAAGATAAAATATTGCATCTTAAATTAATACTTCCAAACTTCCCTCTGATTTAATAACTAGTTATTATTGAACAGTGAGGTCCTTACGTGAAAAGCTCAAACTGAGGCCTTGAGCCAATAGCAAAGTCAATACAGCAAAGTATACACTTGGTAGACAATACAGTTCAGTAAATACTTTCTTCCTTCCTTCTTTGCTCACATTAAAAAGTCATTTTTAGCCTTATTTTGATGATTAACCAGATATGGCAAATTTTCTGTTTAATATACACACAGCTCTTAATTGAAAGTTACAGTATAAGGTACGCTTCAGTTGAAGAAAATCCTCTCTTTTTAGCTGCAGGAAAACAAGGTAAAATGGATGTTGAGGAACGTGATGTGGAACTCCGCATAATGGATCCGACCACGACCTCCAGCAGGATGGTTGTTGGCAACATTGTTTCTGGTGTGTTCTTTAAGCTTTCCTAATACTTGTGATGTAAACTAACCAAGACAGTTGTTAATGCTAGTACAGTTAAGGTGATTTCTCACACACCTCAACATGGATATTCCTCTTCATGGTTAATACGCTTACATGCCATCAAAATAAAATATGGGTACAATAAGTTCAAAGCCAAGTGTTTAAAAACATTAACCATAAGATTAATATTGACGGGGTGGCACAACAGTTGGAATGCATTTAAGGGTTAACGATTCAAGTTCGATTAATCCATGTACATATACAGTACACGAATTGGGTGCCTGGCAATAATTCCTTATTCAATAGTTTATGCATGTAATACTTTCACCTGATAGGTCATGAAAGGAACTCCAAAGATAAGCTGCTGCTAAAAGCAGCAGAAGAAGCCCGCCAAGCAGCGGCAGCTTTCGCAGCTCACAGGTATGAATAATTAAAATGTAAATTAATAAAATTAATATTGAGCAGTAACTGTTCTGATTAGTATCTCAAGGCATACATGTTGTGTAGCAAATTTATTTATTTCAAGCTACATGTGTATGTAACTTTTACCAGGGCACTCCTACAAGAGGACCGTGATTTGAAAAGGAAGCAGGAAGAGGCTTTGTGCCAGTCTGTCAGATTATTGAATTGTTGCCTTTCTATAGGGAATAATAATAGACACACCAAATGATTGCAGGACAAATGTTATATTATTTTTATCCAGTGTTTGTTGCTTAGATAGAAAGTGCAACAGAATTAGCTCTTTACACTACATCTTTTAAATAGCTTAGAAGCAATTCATTGGTTTTCATTAGAAATAAAAGGATACTCAGTATAAATGAATTACTAATCCCTCCCCTCTCTCCACCCCATGATGAGGATGAGGTGTTTTTTGCAATCAGTATGTGACATGTCTTTACTTAATTTTTACTGCGTTTGGCCATTATAAAAAAAGATGTCCGAGGTGTACCATGCACTTATGTTATCAGAAATTAAAACAAATAGCAAATTTTGTCTTAATTGCAAACATTGCTTTTATACTTTAATTGTTAGGAGCTAAATGACAGACAAAAAGCTCAGCGATTGCATGAACCAAATTCCCAGGTGAGTGCTAGCTGTGGTTGTTGCAATTCATTAATGCATGAGTAGTCAAACTACATTTAAATGTAATCAACATTAATGCTGTTGAAATGACAAGGCTTTGTGCTTTGTTTGTTCTTAAGTGCATGATAAGATGTACAGGTATTTCACTAACAATCTCCAATCATTGTTTCCAAAAACATAAGAAACCAAGAGGAAAGTCAGTTAGCAATCCAAGTTACATACACTGTAATAAACGTTTGTTTTAACCCTTTCGCTTACAATTGGACGAATTCCTCTGATAGACACTTGTTGATCAATTTTGGTCCTAGGGGACCCAGGGTTAGTCATTTTGTCGGTATTTTTTGTATTATGGGATAGATTTCTGTGGTAGCTTTGTTTTACTAGAATTTCAGCTCTGTGCTCGTGTATATTTAGACATTTTTTTGCCAAAAAGTTGTGTTTATCGATTCAAGTCACTTTAAAAATGGCGTCAGGTTGGATACCTTTTGATGAGGTAATAAGACAAGTTCAAAACGACGATTCTGATGAAGATTTCGACGGAAATATGTCAGATGAAAGTGAGAATGAGCTTTCTGACCACCCTGAAAGCGAAGACAGTGAATCTAGCCTTGAAGACATTGGAAATTGATCGGAATCAGAGGTTTCAAATGCTGAGATCGGTATGTTTACATTGTTTTTGAGAGTTCGATTTGAGTTGTCGGTATTTTGGGGACATTTTACAGCTTTATTTTGTGTTTTGAAACGCTAAGTAACATATGTTTGTGTGTAATTTATTATTAGGCGAAGAAACAATCCGAGATTGCAGTCCTATAAGAAACAATTACCCCAGAGCTGTTCGGAGACCAAGAGGAAGGGGATGTGGTCGTGTTGGTGGTCAAAGAGTTGTTGATCCAAATATCGCCTGGAACCAAACTTATAACTTGTCTCTTGATAGAACTTTTGCTGAGCCATATCCTAGACCTTCAAATCAATACCCTCGGGGGTCAGAAACACCACCAAGTTTTTTTTTTGCCAAAATGTTCACCGATGAAATGTGGGCCATGATTGTAGAGGAAACTAATCATTACTCATAAGTAAGAGAAAGTACACAAGCATCAGAAACAGTTCAGATGTCGTGAAAGAGACTGAAAAGAAAAAGAAAAACCAGAAAACAGAATTTATGAAAGGATGTGAAGTTCCAAAAATGTTGCCCGACAAAACACTCATGAGCTTTGTCAGAGGCATAGAAATTGACGAAGTACTATCCTTGGAAGATCTGGCAAACATTCCTCGGAATCAACATCTGGTGTATATTGGCCCTTGAAACCTTTTCTTCTGAGGCTTTCAGATATATACTTGTTTCTAGACAGCAAAAACCCCTGCCTGCATTGGTTCAATGGTGAAAAAGAAGTTCTGCATGTCCCCATTGGTGCCGACGGCACTCCCTTTGGGAAGGATGATACAGCAACAGGTATTATCATTCTTACTTCCAGATGATATCAGACTAGTAATACATGTAATGAAACTGTGGAACATGATGGTAACATTAAAGAATTAAGAGTACTATCTGAGGCCCCTGTATGAAATTCGGGCCCTGACAAAGGAGATAAAGTTACTGTAAGAAGCAGTGGTAAACTCCTCGATGCCATGGTGATTGCAGCAGATGGTGAGTAAACTCAATTCTCGACTTGAAAACTGTTTAACAGATAACCAAAGCTACCAAGTAGTTAGAGCTAAACAGGGAGGAGAAGACTAAATCTTTTATAAAATAAAAGTCTTTTATTGAGGATCCCGCGAATGCTCAACTTTTTGCTGCAGGTAACAAGAGCCCAGATAGTACCAGAAGGGGACGCCAACCTGGTCATAGCACCCAAAAAGCGACGGTGGCAAATTGTCAGAATGAGGTAAGTTGCCGGTATTCTCTGCAAAGTTAGGGTAAAAGAAATTTGGCTTTTGTTAGTTTAGGGGAACCTTAATTCGCTTTGTACAGGAAAAAACTACAGTTGACTCCTGATAATGCAAACCTTTAAGGAAGAAGAAAGTTTGACTTATCGGGAGCTCAAATCAAATACTCAGAAGCTTAAGGGAACAAGTGTACAGTGAATTAAACGTCTCAGACGCCAGTACACCGTCAATTGTTCTTGGCTAAAATCGATGAATATTTGTACCTAAACATTTTACAAGTGCCTGGCATTCGGCCCAGGGTTTTTATTTCGATGAGTGTATGTGATGTGCCTAATTGAATGATCGACCTAAACCAGAGTTACATCACGTAGTATTCTTCAATGAGAAGGTCATCGAACCATGGCACTTAATTTTTATGCTAACTTATCTTAACTTTCTTTCCACCACTTGCAAATTGTGTATAGTTTCCACGCAATAAAGTTTTTATCCTATCTCTGTCCTCTCGAGAAAGAAAAGAAATTCAACGGAATGGAAGATTAAAGGTATCACGCGAGGTATTAACGAGAGCCAGAAGCATAGATTCTGCTAAAACTAGAACATAGCATTCAGCAAGGGCGCTTTATTAGTTTTAGGTCATAATAGTGCAGAAGTGCATGCGCTGGTTGACTCTTTCCATGGACTTGTAGAGTTTCTAGCGGGCTCAACCTGTTTTCATGATAATAGAACTGATAGAATGATAACTATGGACCCGACTTTAAGGGAATTGGGGGATATATTCTTTCATTACTAAAACCTCATTTCCATTTCTATTTAAGGTTGAGATGCTACACACATTCCTAGCAGAACAACAGGAGCGACAAACTTGTCTTTACAAACAACAAGAGCCGAAAAAGGATCAAAACCTGCCCAAAGCTAAGACGAGAGATGCTAGTATCCAATGTGCATTTGTACAGCTACAATCAGCGGATGCTGCCATTCAGATGGACTTCAGCGGTGATGTCGTCCAAGAATTAAAAGAGCAGGTCTCGAACCTTACAAAGATAGTATCAGAACTGATGGCCTAGAAGTCTCAGGAAAACACCAGGAAAATACCACCGGAGTCACTCTTGACTGAGCTACTGACCGACTCGCTGCATGATTTCCAAGAAGTCTGCCCTGACAGCTATGAAAGTGCCAGCGCCACTTCACCCGAGACTCCATTGTCAGGTCTTATGCCTTCAAACAAAGCAAGCGTCAATGAACTCCACCATCAGCCTCGCATACTAGTTCCCCATTTTGTCATCTGTCTCGAGCACCACTCAGAGTGATAGACGAGAATTGTGTCCCCTCAAGCCTAACAGAGCAGCAGAGAAGCAACGTTGATGGAATTGTCTTCAAGGGAACTACTACTGCATTGGCCTGCGCAGACGTACTGTTCACGGAAACTGAGCTGGCCAACGGAAACACAGGTGGCACGTTTGGCTACCAGAAACTAAACGAACGTAAAATACGGTACTTGTCATCTCTGCTTCGCTAAAATTTTAACTCGCAGTCGTTTGAATCACAGTGGGAGGCCGTGTGTACGAAAATCAATGCTAAATGCAGGGGCAAAAGAAGAACTATGATTAAAAGACTCAAAACACAAGCTATTTAATTAATTTAATTTAATTAATTAATTTAAGTCATAGTTACCTTTCCAGTAGATTTTTCTACTAAGTTTCATATCTGTACTGTTGCGTGACGCTAAGTGTAGGAACAGCAGAACTGCTAGAGGTGGATGCTAGTGACGCAGCTTTTAAAAAACAGAAGCAAATTAGTAAATTGATTCTTCATAGCTTTTAGATTTTTATATTATAGTGCCATTGCAATTGTAATTACCATTGTAAAAAACAGTTGTTAATAGCCTTTGAGTAGATATTTCTTGAGTCATCATTTTTTGTGCCGTTTGTTCACAAGGGCATTAAACTGATTTGTCTTTGCTCGGGTAAGATCACTTTATGTAATTACGGGGAGGACAATGTAGAAGGTATTATTTTTTTGCTACGTAAGTGTATTTGCTAGGTAATGCAGTCTAGAAATTCACGTGTAAACAGATGCCACACAAAGATATTGATGACCACAGATCGATGCCTTTTGTTTCGTTCGCAAGCAAAATTGACACTTTCCTTCCCTAATTTGTTTTCCTAGTCTCAAACTTTTGGTTCATATTCACTGCTTTCTGACATGTTTGTTTACTTTTTCGATTACAAGGCACGTGTTCATGTGACCGTAGCGCGTGATTCAATCTCACTTCACGATGATATCATGAGGAGTTCAACTGAAAACTTATATTTTACGTGTTCGGTATTTTCTTTCCCAGTTAAAAAATGCTCTCAAACCGTCTTTGCGGTCTGATGGAAGTTAATTTAGCAGAAGACTTCAGGCATTCCTGGCCCCTTAATTTGCCATCAAAAGTTTTTTCAGCAGCCAGCCATTTAGACATAATGTGGCCGCAGTCCTTCGTTCTGTTTATATGGGTTTCACTTGTTTAGCAGATATACTTGTTACAAGTGAGCGATTTTTGGCAAAAGAGTAATAATTTCGGATCCATGTCAGTATGAACAAGTCGGTCATGCTGGTGAGTTAGGTGATCGACGCAATTCGTTCAAAATTATTTTGACCTTGAAGGTACGGATCTTGTTTACTGTAGGTAGTGTCAACCGATCTATCAGTCGATATAGCGGTCGATAGTCGATCCGAAGGTACTAGACCAAAAAGGAAGCTAAAAGAAATACTGACTCCACATAAAGCAATAAATTTGAAGAGTTTGATTTAAACCCTTGACTCATTTGAGCACAAAATAATGTTGCAGCTTTGTTTTTTCTAATCACCAGCCGACCATTATTCACTGATAGGAGCTTCAGCTTTCACGTCATGAGTGATTGTACATTGATTGTATTACATACTTTCGCTTTTTACTCAGTAAGTTTGCGTGCGATGTAGCACACTAAAATGTGTCATTAAATGTGTCATCTCGCATGCTAGCTCCTTTGTTTCAAAGGTTAACATGCTTTCCATGTTAGCCTGCTCACGCTTCGTTGTTCAACGGCACACACTTTATTGTTTTTAGTGTGTCATATGAAACAATAGCTTAGGCTCATTACAGTGTGCTCTAGCGTGCTTTGTAAGCATGTTAGTCAATATCTTTTCTTTTTAAGTGGAAGCGTGTTGTGAGCATGTTATCACCTTTGTCCCTGAAATCATATGGAGGGTCACAATTATCATTGGTGTCAAAACGAGACAACTGGTCTATCAGCAAGGCTGAAAGGATCAATGAATGCTTCCCTGTGATTAACATTTTTAGTCTGTAACACTTCTACATTAGTGTAAATGTTACAAATGCAATAAACTACCCACAAGGAAGCAAATATTGACTGTTTCAGCCCTTTCCATGATTGTTTACAGCTTACTATCTTCTTTCTTAGTTTCAACAAA